>JBBPJQ010000914.1:0-15153 GCA_038088795.1 Boletus rex-veris
TGTGTTGGGAAGAAGCACCGAAGAAGACGAGGATGCAGCGGCATTTAGGTGTCGTCGTGCTAGGATGTGACGGTCACTGGCTTGGATGATTTCGGGTCCGTCAGAGGGCCATAGACAGCGCGGAGAAACTCACGAAAACGGAGCACGGTGAGGCTGTTCATCGTAGTGGTAGAAGAAGCAGCGCGCCGGACGACTCTGAAGACCGGCGCAGACATTCTACTTGGTAAGCGCTTGAGCCTTGAGAGGTTACCGAGCATTGTTGGTTACGTAAATATAGACTTCGAAAAAGAAAAAAAAACGCAATGCATTAAGAGGGAATCGAACCCCCGGCGGGTCGATGGCAACGACCCAGGTTACCACTACCCCATTAATGCGATGTTGTCAGATACATTGCAATGTTTTAAGAGGGGATAAACCTGGCGGGTCCCCAGGTAACAAAAATTACAAAGGGACAAATTTCCCATAGCGTTAGTGTATGCAAGTCAGTATATATTCTTGTTCATTGACACGCCGACTCCATGTGCCAGTCCTTAATCCCCTGGACGGCTAAAGTGATCAAACGGTAGTACTGAACCAGTGTAGATACAAGGGTATGAGACTGATGACTACCATGAGGCAAAAATAGTATAAACTACAATTTGTTATTAAGCATACGAGTCAACCCGACGACACCGAAATTGTGCCCGAAGACCGACTCGCAACCTTCGTGTCCATCAATAGCATGGAGTCGACATCCTTGCCAGCGCCAGGAGGGCTACTAGACATGACGGGAAGGTCAAAGGCCTCTACCACAATCTCACCGTCCGTCGAGCCTCGGCGCCAGTGAACACGGCTCAGCTCTGCATGGTTAAGGAGCCACCCGGGGTCGACGTGCAAGGTCGCGGCCAACGATTTGATACTAAGCATTGCGTGGCACACCGAAACAATTGTTAACGTGACAAAAACAATGCTAAATGGAAATATATTGAGCCAATATTCACATGCTCGTGGAATCGAACGTACCCCCCGCTAAACGCAGCTTCATATAACTTTTCGGCCAAGAGTGGTTACTTTGGTGTTCGATAACCTGAGCAGGTAACGACTTACTGGAATCTCAGAAGTATCAGTCTTCGTGAGTCCAATCACGATGAACAGAAGCGATGCTAAAACCCCGGACCATTACTCGACAGACCATATCCAGGGGGCGACGCCCTACCTATTGCACACGCGTACATGACCATTCCCCTATATAAAGTCTGAAGGCTGGCAAAGAGATTATGACCAAGTTTACTCACTCCTTCAGAAACCGCCAAAGAAAAGTATCTGTTGGCAAGTATCTAGGAATCGTCACGAACCGGTATACTTTGAGTGCGAACAACAAGCTGTGGAACAATATTGACGGGACAAAAAACCACGCCAGCATGGATATGCGGTCCACGCCTGGTTGATGTATCAATCTTTGTACATCAGGCCACAACATGCCTGCAAGTACCGCGGAAACCGCGGTACAAGCTATGTAAGCACCGATAGCAATGCTCCTAATAAACAGGCTGTGCGCGAACATGTAACACACGCGTATCGTGATAGTGACTGATTATTTTCCGTTGAAAATCAGAGCCAACTACCGAAAAAAAGGAGTTAACGCACTTTGGCAGAGGGGTATAGAAACCGTTGCAATGCCATAGGTCAAGAGAGCATCCGGAAGGGAGCTGAGCGTCCAATCAGTAAATTGAGACAGACTTCGTACATGCTGCCACTTACGGCTAAGTGGAGGAAGGACATGGTCAGCACGAGACTGGCATTGAGCTAGGGGTTGCTACTAACCAGAAGACCATCATTCCCTAGCCCATCGCGGTCAGTATATCCTTCATTATTAGCCAGTTATTGTCTTACCCAAGATGGAAACTCTGAAGAAACAGTTTATTGTCAGCAAAGCAGCACCCACTTGTGAAGCTTGCTTACACTGCTTGTGTGAAACCCAAGTATCGTACCTGGTAGTATATATCAGCAGACAGAATGTTGCATATACCGGCCACAACCTACGCAGAGATATATTATTCTGGAGAATGTCCATGGGCCAGTCCAGAAATGCTCCACCTGCGTGGTCATGTAGAGTGGGTAAGAGGAGCCAACACCATGACTCACCTCGTCAGCTAAGTTAGTCACATGGTCATAAAGTAAGAGTGTTGCACATGCGAGCTGTATCCACTGCGACAGCCGTACTCCTTCAAAGATTAGTGTGTCAAATTCACTCATGAGGGTGAAGAAAGATTTTGTGTCGAGAGCCAAGTCAACCAGATACGACCGCGTACAACGGTCGAATTATAAGGCGGCGGACAGCATCGCCGCCTCATGGCAATGGGAGTTGATCAAGCTGATGGGCTAAATCTGGCGTTTGATGGAGGCTACGCATTACTTGGAGTCATCATCACCAAAGGAAGTTATTATTCTGCCCAACAAGTTTTTTTCTGAATTACAATTGCTGCAAAAAGGTGAATGATTCATCTTGTGGAAACGCAGCCAGTTAAAGCGGGGAACTCTGATTGAGCAACCTGGACGCAAAGGCGGCTATAACCAGAATGCCGAAGTGGTGGCAGGAGATCAACCACACGGTCCCAGCGCTCTGGCGTTAGCCAGCAACTGAGCAACAACAATGGTTGATCCCACGCAGAGCCCGTGCTATTTGTGATACCTCGTGAGAGCGCTTCCCGGAGGTACATGTCCGCACCTAGAGAACTAATCCGAATGGACTTTCCCAGACGTTGTTGTTCAAGGCATGGAGACATGTAGACGGACATCTGGTTTGCGTTGAAGACGCCGCTGGGACACTCGTCGGAGGCTAATTGATAGGTCCGATCTCTGTTGAATCAACCATGCGGTGCTCATCAGGACGGAGGTTGGGAAAAAAAGGAGGAAGGGGGTTTGAGATGATCCAGTGGGAAATCATACGGACCACGGATGCGGACCTGTGCTGGTCCCCGGATCAACATAGGCCGGGCTTCCGAATCAACTGTGGATGGGTGGCCGGAGGATGAGTCACTTGAGGGCCATTGTGGCTATGTAATGGTGTGCGATGCGACTCCGAGTCATACACGTTGTAGTAGGGCATGCTCAGCAAGTACATACTAAGCTTGTAATTCTACGTTACACATCATACGTCGATAACAATCTCAGGTTGTCGCCCACACGATGGCCAAAGGCCAGAAATCGTCTGCAACTTTGGGAACGCGCAAAAAGAACGCACGTAAAGCTACGCAAGGCTCCGCCGCACCCCAACCTTCACCTCCTCCCAAACAGTCAAGGCCCAAGGGAGCAAAGAACCACAAGCTCTCCAACAGAGAAGCCAGAGAACAGCGCAAAAAAGTCTACATTCCACCAATCAAACCCGCCCCACCAGTCCTTGATCCACTCGATACCACTGGTCTCGCTCATCTGTTACCCCCAGAGCTCGTCGTCGTTCTCAGGGCATTGGGGAAGAAAGATGCAGTTACACGAGGGAAAGCGATTGAGGAACTTGCAAAGTGGGTCGAAGACGCAATCAAAGAGCAAGTAGCGCGCGACAGTGGCCACGAACGGTACGAGGAAGAGAGCGGAAAGACAGACATGATCGTCAAGATGTTACCGGTTTGGGTGTGTCTCTACATCATGGCTGGTTACGGGGCGACTGATTCATTCCTCAGCTCCATCGTTCCCCGGTTCTCTTCACACACCCAGAGCGGCGTCTTCGCCATCTTGCTGCTTCTCTCCATAGCACCTTTCTTCGCCTCAATGAAGCACGCGAAGCCCTCCTCGCGTGGACCAGCGAGATTGCATCTCAGAGCGAGCTGGAGACACTCTTAGGGACATGGGCAATGCTTGCATACGACGTTGATCGAGGCGTTGCTATGGTTGGCATGAGGTCTTGGGTGGACTTCGTCACTACGGCTCGCGGGCAAGCCGCAGATAAACAAGATGGGCATTGTATTGGTCCTCAGACCCAACGCACGCGATCCCAGCCAAAGATGACTCTTAACCCTCAGCTTCTCATCTCCCTTTTCAGGTTTGCTCAAGATACTGTCCTGGATCCTCAGGGCCTCCACACAGCTTTGAACCCAGCACCTGTTCTTCCCTCCGCAGTTTCGCCTCCTCAACAGGGCCACAAAGGTGTACCCCAGGGTAAGAGTGCAGCCCAAGCCAAAGGGAAGAAAGGGAGCACAATGCCACAGTCGCAACAGAAGAAAAGTGGTCGATACGTTCCGCCTTCCTCTGAGTCACCTTCACCTACTTCATCCCTGCTGCCTGATCGAGTGGTGGGTGAAAGTGTTGCCGAAAATGACTCGGACCGAGCTGGAAGGCTAAGAGTAGGCGCCTTGGGCGCCGTTAGGTGGATTCTAGGTACGTCGGACCTTCCACTGTTCTGTAGTCGGTGAGACTTCTTCTCGTCGCGCCCCGTCCGTTTCTACGTATACTGCTGGTTCAGTATTGACGCAGCTTATTCAGATAATTGGCCTGAAGTCGATTCTGCCCCCGCGACGGACCTCGCCGTCCTGACGGCGCTCCTATCATCTCTCCCATTCTGGTCTACTCTTCATCCCGCGGCCGTTTTGTCACGTTCGAGTCCACTCTGTCCATTTTCTGTTGCTTTGTTTGGTCACGGCCAGCCTCAAGTTAGGCAAGCTGCTTGGGCGCTTGTGGGGACTTTAATTAAAGTATTCAAAGGTTGGTTCTGTCTCCTCGTGCGCGTCTTCGTGGAAACTCTACGTTTCGCATTTCGCATTCGTCGCGTACATCCGTTCTGGATGTATCCGAGCGCGATATGCAGCTGGTTGCGTGTGTAACCTTCAGCCTAACAGCGCATATACACAGTCCTCGTCACCGTGACTAACGTATTCTGGCACCAGGCAAATTACCGGCATCTCTTATTCGGATCTTGAGCACGGTTGTGCTGCGTTCAGCCTGGGTCGAAACCGATATTGGCGTGCGGGCAACATTAGGGGCTCCCTTGATGATCTTCCTCAGAGGTACGACTTGGGTTCATGTGGATAGGTTATCGTGGGGTATTACTCATGACGTAACAGATTATAGCCAGGCATGGACAATCGACATGGAAAATG
Source organism: Boletus rex-veris (assembly GCA_038088795.1). Taxonomy (NCBI): domain Eukaryota; kingdom Fungi; phylum Basidiomycota; class Agaricomycetes; order Boletales; family Boletaceae; genus Boletus; species Boletus rex-veris. The sequence goes on from JBBPJQ010000914.1 coordinate 5,073, forward strand.
CTTCAAAGGGTTACGACGATCTTGATGCTAATGTTAAAGACACGGAGAGTGACGACTCTGACTCCAACTCGGACGCGGAATCCGAAACAGACTCTGAATCCGAAGGGAACGGCGATGATGATGGTGTTCCCACCGAGTCGCCTCCAAATGGGCAACTTCTATCTGAAGCATACACGGAGTTCTTGCAATTTCTCGAATTAGGATGTTCTGGGTCTCCTCCCGAAGGTTATCCATTGGTAGTGGTCGTGCTGGCTGGGATTCCTAAATCGGTATGGTTCACTCTGTATATCTTGAACTCCGCTTGAGCGTGGATACATGTAGATTCTTCCTACCACCCTACCACCCGTCTCACCCCTCGGGCCGGGTGACAAAGAGGAAAACGAACAGGCATCCAATATTCACCCTATTTCGCAACTGCTTACCTCTTTCTGGGCTCCGCTCGATGCAGGGCTCCTCGATAGACGAACAGTAGCCTCGTCATGGCTGAAGGCATTTAGCGAATGCCTTGTTCTTATCGTTCGACGAGGGGTGCACGCGGAGAACGTCACACATGTGAAGAGTGATGCAAAGATTCTCCTTGCGTCCCAGTTCTCTCGTTTATGGACTAAACTCGTTACGAAGCGATTGCGGGTCGAGGAGACCGAAGTTGCTGCAGTCATAGTTCGTACAGCAGATAGAATTGGGAAAATTGGAGACGGTGCGTTGATGTGTACTGTGCTACTCTGGCCTTTCCGTCAGACTACATTCGCAGATCTATTCGATGCGTCGTTCGACGCGCTTTGTCAACCCATCCTCGATTCTCTCCATACCACTGATGGTACACTTGACCTCGCACCCGTTCTGTTCTACCATTTCACTTCCACGTTTGCGCTTGGCACCCATGTAGGTCAGAAGATACGTGGCGCGGTAGAAGCTTATATGCGAAGGGTTACCGAGGTTCTCGAAACTGTCCTACGTTCTTCGGACCAGGTACTGATCGCGAACGCAGCCAAGGATCCCCTTACAGCACTCGTGAAACTCATGGATACATTTGGACCGTCACTTTTTGATGACCAGTCTTTTACTTCGCGCACTGACGCTATATTCGTCGCACATTCTTTATCGCTAGTGCAAGTGTCGACGTCAGGAGTGTTGGCGTACCTTGGACATCGATCCAAATCCTCTGATCAGTCGCAGGGGCAGCTGCAGACACAAGTGTTCTGGACGGAGCTTCTAGGGACAGTCGCATCATCTCCCACAAAGGTAGCACTATCGTTGTTGTCCCCGCTCATTGGCGCCTCTCTCCCAATACATCTTAGAGGAGCGAGTCCAACGATGGACGATCTAACAGAACGTTTGGTGAGTAATGTAATAGCTGGGGTTGGCCGGGGAAATGAAGAGGTAACAGTAGCCAAAATATTGAGTGCTCCAGGTGTGGATGCTTAGTCGCCTGTCTTTGGTTCGGTTTCTGAAACACTTTTAGCGCCATTCATATCATTTGGTTGTTTGGCCACCATCGCGTCCATGCTCTCGAACAGCGTTGCCACTTTTGTGAACGCAAGATTGAGGTTCGCTGGCGTGTCTGAATCCACAACCGGGCTGGATGGAGTTCCAGATTTGGCGGAGGTTGGGCCCACCGTGGGGCTTGTGAGGGAATTAGCGGATTCTGGTTATGAATTCACTGGAGACCTTGGAGCAGAGCTTTATACCGGCGTATTCTTGGTTGGCTATGCCGTCTCCTATCAGGGAGAGGCATCTGGCGACAAGTGGGTGGAAGATGCAAAGGCGCTGTGGAGGTTTTGGATTTCCCAGGAGGGCGATAGACAACGAGAGATGATGGATATCGCGGGCAGCCTCGTGAAAGAGAAATTGAAGAGCGTCGTTGTCGACGAAAAAGCGGAGACGAGGTGGGTACACTATTTGTGTGTCAAGTTTCCTGTCACCAACTCGAGTTCGGCATCCAGACCCGAATACATCATCCAGTGCATCACTCCTTCGCCTCCAGGTATTCGTATTGACCCTCTAAGCGACATTCTCCCGTCGCACGAAGAATTTGACACGATACTGGATTCCTCTTCCCTTCCATCTTCGACCACTTCTCCAAGCTTGGCGCTCCTCGACCCCACCCTTCCAGCCTCCTCAGACACTCCTACACCAAGCGTAATATCTAGGAAGTACGTACGCACCGTTTCCGCTCTACTTGCACATCTCACCGCTTCACGTACTGTCGCACGGTCAAACCTCTGGGCACTACGCCACATTCTCGTCCTCGGCTTCTACGCCGATGAATACCTCCGTGTGGAGGATGGCCTTGCGATGTTTAATGTTACGAGGGACCATCTCGTAGACATTTTGGAGAAGGTCAAGTCGCTGACCACTTATCTCCTGGGTCGTGTAGAGGATGGCATGCACGCCAAAGTAGTGAATATGCTCATGAGCAAGGACGGCGTGGCCGCTCTCGAGGATGGGAGTCTAGCGTCGTTTGTCATCTCAGTTACTCGTCGTGCCAAAGACACGGACAGTGTGAGGGATACGGCGGTGCTCAGCATCGTGCTGCAGCACTTGTTCAGTGATGCTACAAAGGACGATGCCGATTTGTGGTTAGCCCTTGCAAGGAAGCTTGAAAGGACAGGTTGGCCTTTGTCTCCGTTTGCATATCGTCATCTCCCTGATGTGTCATTCGACTTTTTTTAGCTCCCCAGACCACCATTACTATATTGGCTTCCATTACTGCACACGCGCCTGAGCCTCCCAAACTCGACAGATATCGTAATGAATTAGCTGCTTCACTCACTGGTGTTCACCCTGGGGCGGCATCCACCACAGGTCTCATCGCCCTTCGGTTATTAGCTGCCACGGCACCGGACCCCGACTCCGACGTCGTCTTCCTCCCACAACAGCGCGCCGTGAACGTCATGAAGGCATGTCAGGCTTGGGTTGCTGTCGACGAAGATGACGAAGACGGTGTCGATGAGGATGTGGAAAGTGCCATGACACTGGTGTTTTTCTATCTCGCTCCGATATTGCAAAATGTTCCTGGGTCACACTGGGACTTCATCTGGGATATGATCGAGAACAATTTGGAGGTAGGTCATGCATGCTTCAGGTGGAGATGGTCGGCATTGATATTTCGCAGAACTGCTCTCTGGAAGGCAGTGCAACATTGACGACACTTGGAAGGACGCTGAGGCTAGTGATTGCGATTGACGATCTAGCACTCACGAACAAGCCTCTTCGTGCAAAGTGGGATGAGAGGAAAACAACGGTGTTGGGACTTACCAGGGACATGATTGCTGTCAACACGGGTGAGTGATCGATTCGTATCTCTGTGTGATCCGGCGGCTGATGGAATATAGTCGCCATGCCCTACTCTGAACCTCGCACGTTATGTCGACAGTTGGCTTTGTCCGTTGTTCAAGACTTGCCCTCCGAAATGATGAATGAGAAGACTTTACCAAGTGTAAGGACATACAGCTTTCAGTTCTTTCTTTCTTATGAGATATTGCAGATGTGTCACCTACTGGGAGACCAATCCCCGGAGGTCCAGCGAATGGGCTACCATTTACTCCACAACGCTGCTCGAAAGCGAACAGAGCATTATGTAATCGAGGCTGGTGTCGATACAGAGGACATGGTGACGCCAGAGATACCGCCTGAGCTTCTCGCCATATTACAAGAGAGCCTTGGCTCAGGGGAGGCTCTTGACCTAGACGAACAGCCAGTTCCGCGCAACAAGGAAGTGTCCGGATACTTGCTGGCATGGATGATCACATTCGATTTGTTTATCGATGCAGTGTGTATATGCTCTTGATAACGCTGAAAAAAGACAATTCTGACATTGGACATAGTCCATGAAAGTTCGCTCTGGTTATTTCAACCAGATGCGGAGCCTCGACGTTATTTGTCAATATTTCATCCCCAATGTATTCGACATCCTTGGTTTGTTCAGTGGCGGAAAACAGGTATTCAAGTTGGATGTCTGGGTTGTCGACGAATTTCATCTGGAGAGTAAGTACAGATTGTTCTTAATTCGAACCAGTGTTCATCCGTGTGGACAGCTTTTGAACCAGAGAGTCCACTGAGCTTGCAATTGCTAGCTGCCCACCTTTACCACCGGGCTCTCCTTACCGTCCCTGCCCTCATCCGTTCCTGGATCTCGGACTGTACTGATAAGCAACTTCTTACTCGCGTCGTCGACTACACGTCATCATTCTTCTCTCCGGGTATCATCAAGGCCGAACTAGCGCAGGTCCGACAGTCAGGCGCCTCGTCCGAACTCTTGTCGACAGAGAACCTGACTGTCAAAGTTTCACCCGCCTCCGGCGAAGTGACGGCGTCGTACACGGTCGATGAGCAGACCCTCGAGCTTTCTATTCGGATGCCGAGTGACTGGCCGCTGCACAGGCTCGAAGTGAGGGACACCAAGATGGTGGGTGTCTCGGAGGACAAGTGGAGGGCTTGGATACTTGGCGTACAGCAAGTCGTGTGGCAACAGGTGAGCTCGACGATTGCAGCGAGAAACATCACCTGACTCGTTCCCAAAAGAATGGTCGTATCGTCGATGCTCTGACATTGTTCACCAAGAACGTGACCCTCCACTTTTCCGGTCAAGTGGAGTGTGCGATATGCTATTCGTATGCTTTGGTCTCCCCTCCTTGGCTTGTCGCCGTTGCTTAGTCTTTTTGCGTTTGTTAGTATCATTAGCGTCATGGACGCAAGCTTGCCTCAGAAACCGTGCAAGACATGCAAGAATCGATTCCACGCCAGTTGTCTTTACAAGGCAAGTTCATTTTAGTCTATATCTCTACTCCGAGGTCTTTACCATGGGTGACCCATGAACAGTGGTTCAAAACGAGCCATTCATCAAGTTGCCCGCTCTGTCGGTCTGACATTCTATAGGCTGTCTAATGTGTGGATTACGCAACATTCTCGTTCTGGCGTCAGTTTCGGATTCAACCGGTGTGTATTCTTCATCAAGGTTTCGGTGGAACTAGGCACGTTCCAGTAATGATGGTACCTTGAGATGTGAAACAACGGACCCGCATGCTTGCCATGTGTGGTCCAGTCCTTCTTCCCCTTTCGGTTGGGTTTGAAAACTTTTTAGTGTCTTACTAGTACTGTATTGTGATGTAACAACTTTCTGGCTGCTCTGTGCCCAGCTGTGATTGGTCCGCGTAAGGAGTCTTTCAGTTCGGCTAAGGTATGTAGACAGTGTATACTTTCGAGCTTGTCTCGTTGCCATCATTGCTTGTCCCCCTGGCCCATGGATTTCCCTGAACTATGGTCTGCGCGGTCTCGCTATGGCTTGCTGTTAAAAAAATGCTTTATTCATCGCATTGCTCGTTGCAGACCTCAGGCCTCACGAGTGATTCTTATGTTCCGACATTCCTACACTCATGGGACTCCGGCGATCACAGGTACACAACGGTTGTGGTTATAGGCTCTGTGTACGCGATGTGGACAAGAGGGAAAAGTCAGTCGTCTGGTGCTCATTCGCTTTCGACGAGGCACGAGAAGAGGTAGAACACTGGTTTTATGAGGAAAACAGCATGATGTCCACGTCTGGACACGTGAGCAAGAGAACGGGACGAAGCGCACGTAGGATAAGCCTGGAAAACCGACGATGCTTCGACAAAGAAAGGGCCCGGGCAATGTCGACCATTTTTCCTTGCTTGTCAACCTCACATTTTGTCTTGGACAGAATGCCATAATGGGCAGCGCTCAAGCCTAACAAGAATGCAACAGTTCGCTGGCCCCTTGGAACGCGAGCGGAGAGAACAAATCAGAGCGCTCAAAAGTCAACTTGCGACGCTCGGAAATGAGTCATGTATGAGACTCGAGGGTTGGAGAAAAGGCGGCTCTCATTTCCGTCATCATATTACGAAGTTGAAGCAAAACCCGTCGTTCCCGCGACGAGAGCGTTCTGACTCGTCCCAACATGACTAGCACGATTCAGACGCCAGTTCCAGCCCCACTGCACTAAGTACACCAAAACAAGAGGTGTCATGAGCCGGCATATGCCACGCCGCCGCATCAACAAGACTCGGGGAATGTGGACGCGAGCCGCATCTCCGCGGATATGAATTCCAAACTCAATTGCAACTTATGCTGCAACGCCGTATCTGGCCGAACTTCATAACACCACAGGGTGACTTGCTCTTCCGATACCCTGAACAAGGGTTGATCTGTAGGCACTTAACGACGGCCAAGTGGAATGTGGCTAATATAAATTTTATTTGGCAGAAAAATGTAAAGCTGAATAGGTGGCAATCTGTACCAGGGCCATGCATAGTCTCTTGGCTAGTTCGGTGATATTATACGTGCAGCCTTGGCATTGTATTTGTTGTGTACAGGTACTGCAGGAGTGCTCCAGCGACGAACGGTTAGTGTTTCACGTTGGATTATACACTGCCTCTAAGACATAGCCACTCTAACCTGGTTTCTTTGCCAATCGTGCGCGTATCGTCATCGTATGTATCGCTCTAAACTGAATTGCTTATAGGGAGGTTAACTCACTGGGAATGGCGCAAAATACAGCGTCCCCTCCTTGTTCAAGCCTCTCTTTCAACTTATCGCAGTATACATGAATGCTTCTGTGCCATTCTGGCCATGTTACAGCGTAGCTCTAAATGAACGGCTACTCAACAATTCTGGCCCTCGTGTGATTGATCCCGTTGTAAGTGGAATGTTGCATAACGTACATGCTGTCTAAATGCAGACCCGCTGACCGAAACTTCTTTGGTAGCCCCTTGTTGTTATCGCTGTCCCTGAAGTAATAGAATAGTGAGTACATATAATATGTGTGCTATCCAGGTTACTTATTTTCTGTCCTCCTTCCAGTGAACAATGGCCGAATCTGGTGTATCCCCCTGCTGTCCCACTCTACATGGTAGTATAAACGACTTCAGCAAGCTCAAGGAGGAAGAATTATCGCAAGCAGAGAATGCTACACTGGAAGGCATTGTCTGGAGGAAGATTGATAGACGAGTGCTTCCATTATGCACCATCTTCTTTCTGCTTGCTGCCTTGGTATGTTTTGAGTTCGGTTTCACGTTCGGTGTGCTTGAAGTATAGATGATGTGTAGGATAGAACCAGCATCGGGAATGCACGTGTGGCTGGTTTGCAGACGTCACTTGTGTTGTCGAATTATCAGGTACGTCGACCGCTCTGGATGATTCGATTCTAGCTGATTGGTTCATAGTTTGCCGTGGTTTTGACTGTAACGTGCGGATATTATTTGTGATTGTTGGCACCGGCTTACCATGCACAAGTCTTTATATCACCTCCCAGTTTCCAGCGACGTTGCTCTTGAAGGTAAACAACATCATCACTGATAATACGACTGCTCATATCATTCGGCACTGCAGTATGTGGGACCCAATCACATGCTTCCTGCTATAGTTATATTGTGGGGTATCATCACTGTCTCACAAGGTGGGAAATTATCGATATCATCTCGACGCCGGACATTTGCTCATTCATGGTCAAGGCCTCGTCAGTAACTATTCTGAGTTACTTGCATGTCGATTCTTCCTTGGATTGGTCGAAGGTTTGAATATTCTACATTATCGTTCCTTCCATTCACCATTAATCTAGGAGGCCTCCCACCTTGCATCGTTCTTTATCTTTCTTTTTTCTACCCCCGGAAGCGGCTGCAAATACGGTATGCATGAGAACAATGTCTCGGTTTGTTATCTAACGCTTTTACTAGGATTGCAGTCTTCTTTTCCTCAGCATCACTAGCAAGCGCTTTCTCCGGATTGTTGGCCGCTGCTATCGACCAGCTCAACGGAAAGGCTGGTAAGCCCGGGTGGGCCTGGATATTTATTCTGGCATGTCGTACATCGACTGTTTCGTAAATGGCGCTTATTGGTCCTGACAGGAAGGCATATTTACCGTTGTCGTTGGTGTGATTTCTTTCTATCTTCTTCCTCGCTCGCCCCAAACGGCGAGTTTCTTGACGGAGAAAGAACGAGCGTATGTCATTTCTACCCTTAAACGAGCCGGTTCTGTTTCGGAGGACGACGACAAGGACAGCTTCAGTTGGACAGAGGTCGTTAGAGCGGTCAAGTCGCCGCATGTATTGGTGCTCGCTGTCATGTCTTTCCTCAGTGGTAATATCTGATACGCTCTCGATCTTTCCTTCGCTGACAATGGTCTTGACAGGTGCACTACTGATCGGTCTGGCCTAGTGAGCTTGGTCTGTCGATCTCTCCTTATAGCGCTGACAGCGATGATGCTAGTTTCGAACCGACAATCGTTGCTGGTCTCGGATTCGCGGGTAACCGTGCTCAACTCATGAGTGTGCCGCCATATGCTGTCACCTTTGTTCGTACGTATTCTCGAATCTAAACACACTCTGTAGTTTATTCACACCGCTGTAACGATATCAGTGTCCATCATCTCAGCCTTCGTGTCAGACCACTTCCAGTGTCGTGGATACGTTGTGATACTCTGTTCACTTCTGCAGGTGATCGGCTTCAGCATTTATTACGGTATGTTGAAGCCATAAGAAAGGGGTGCATATCTAACAGATCCACACTCTCAGTGAGCAGATCGAACCACGTCCGCTACGCTTCCCTTTTCTTCTCCGTTACTGGCGCATTCTGCACGGTGCCCGCACAGAATGCATGGTTAACGAACAACAGCGCGCCGTATACTCGACGCGCCACCGCCGTGGCTATAGCTTTCACCATGGCCGAACTAGGTGGTATTCTCTCCACTTGGCTCCTCGGGTTTATATCCCCCGCGCCCAGCTACACGACGGCGACGATCGCCCTCATCGTGATGGCTATCTGCATGGTCATCTTCCCATCCATCAACTTGGCATACCTATGGCGAGAAAACCATTTGAAAGCGGAGAGGAGGCAGAGGATGCGGAAGGAAGAAGAGCCGGATGGCCTCGGAGACCGCAGTGCGTGGTTTATATATAGTCTTTAGGCCTAATGTTGGTTGTATGATTCAACCTGTAAGACGGTGCTATGAGGGGTGCTATGCCGCCCAGCACAACAAAATTCACGTTGCTGTTAGCATCATTTAACTTACATACAGATCACTGTCGAATAACAGTCTTGACTGAGGTAGAACTTTCACGCGAAATTTCGCACATATGGTTAACCTGTTCTCCTCTCCCTCATGGGCAACGTCCACACCTTGAGTGGCATGGCCTCGTCGAACGGGAATGATCATGTACGGGAGGCGCCAGCACCGCCAATGATTGTCGATTAAGACTCATGGAAGCCTGTCGTGGCCAACGGCGGACAACACTAAGGCGAGGCGGGCAACAGAACTGGACCACGCTCTATACGACCTCTAGCGAAGCAAGCCTAAGTTACCGACTTTAGTCGGAGATACTGAGTGTAAAACAGTATATAAGACCGATGTAGATAAGTTAAAGATTAGATTGAGTCGTCAACTCGATCCACCACAGTCTCGTAGCCCCGCCTCTGTAGCGACTAAGTGATAATAATAGTACGAATATCCTACATCCTGGTTGGCCTGTCAGATGCATTCGTGATTTCCTGATTGTGGAAGGGGAACCGGAAATCAAGCCCTTTTTTTCGACCTTATCAATTTCATTTGCCATTCTAAAGGCGTACTTGACGACCAGATTGATGTCAATCATCTTTGGGTCCAATGGGTCGGGTCTATCGCAGGCCGTCCTAGACCACGGCGGAACAGGGTGAACAGCTCCGAGGCGCTCAGGGAACATGTTTCGTGTATCGCAGACAGGCTGGTGTCTCAATGTGACAGTTCTGCGGCACAACCCCTTAGGCAATCACCATACTGTCCAACATGGGGCGCCGGCTGGTGGGCTCATTAAATCTATGCAATTGCTGCACCATCGGGGTCAACAACGCTGCCTGACCAACCCAGAGTACTATGTACTACTAGTGGTTCGACTTCCATACTCTCCCACGATTCTCGGAGCGAGGACCGATCAGTAGATCACGAAGGCCCAGGTGAAGTGAGTTTTTCACCTTCTCAGGAAACAGTAATGCTGAATGCCATGCCGCTCTAGCTGAAACAGATGAGTCCTATGGCAGTTTGTACGAGCATACAGGAGGCCGGTTCACCAGAACCGTGATGGGTCCCACCTTG
>JBBPJQ010000915.1:0-15153 GCA_038088795.1 Boletus rex-veris
GCTGAATTGGGGTTTATATAGTAAGTACATGTGCGCACAGACCGTGCTGTGCTACTGCTATATAAAGTAAATACTGTGGACACTGGGTCACGTGATATACCTGTGTACATAGCCCGGCATGCGTGATACGCATGTATGTGGCAGCATGAGGCTGCGGTGCGGATCTAATGTGAATAGGAAGCATGGATGTGGGAGATTAGATACGCATGTGTGATAGAAGCGATAGAGTGGAGATGAAAGAGATGCATGTGAATGCGTGAAAGGAATAGATAGGAGTTGAGAATGAAAGAAAATTGATAAGTCCATATACGCTTGAGTAGCGGTCGTAACAGACTGTATATTTACTTGACACAAACACTTCGCACACAAGGAGAAATGATACAGTGCAGGTACACGGACTACTACTATGGTAGTAGTAGCAATTTCTCGTTACAAAGACTCCGAGAGTCTCAATCAAGAATGCTAAAGGTTGAAACAATCGTTAGAGGTAACGATATCGAGCATGGAATGACACATAATCCGGCGTTGGTGGACCAAAAGCTATTCTGTTTCCCCCTAGAAATTCGAACATATAATAGCACCTGAGTGACCCGCTGTAAGAGAGAAGGGTTCCGGTATTTACAAGGTCGAAATCGGTCCAATATTCGACGGTCTCCGGATGCCAGAATCGGGAGTGACCCGATTGGTCGGAGCGGAATGGCCGCACGGAACAAACCGGCACGATCGGGACCTGAAATTGTATTTACGACGAAAAAACCCGTAAGTACAAACCGTCATCAACTCTTTGGCTCAAACCATCCACTCTAGGCTTGTCGCCGTACTCGCCTTCTTTATTCACGACCACTTAGACTTTCGCAATGCCTTACGCTCCTGGTCTGTCTAATACCTCTTCACAACAACGAGCGCTGACACTTGTGCTACAGGTGACGCTACAAAGGGTGCTTCCCTCTTTAAGACGCGTTGCGCGCAATGCCATACCGTTGGCACTGGTGAGCCCAACAAGGTTGGACCCAACTTGCATGGGTAAGCACTCGATTTTCACCGCGTGCAGGCTGCTTTGCTCATTGACACCCAGGATCTTTGGCCGCAAGACGGGACAAGTCGAAGGCTTCTCGTATACCGATGCCAACGTAAAGAAGGGTATCACGTGGAGCGATGACACCCTGTTCGAGTATCTTGAAAACCCTAAAAAGGTATGTTGCTCTGCTTGTTCTGTATTTCGACCCGTCGCTGACATCGCTCTTTAGTACATTCCCGGTACCAAGATGGCCTTTGCTGGTCTCAAGAAGGAGAAGGACCGTTGTGACCTCATTACCTACCTCAAGGGCGCGGTAAGCTTTTTTTTTTTTTGAGATTTTACTTCTCACCATCAACGTCATCAATACTGATGCCACTCCAATTCTAGACTGCCTAATTTTATATCTTCATGGACACCTCGATCCCCCATCTACATTATCATTCTAGTCTTGGTCCTATTCCTTAGATGACCACACCATACATAGTATCTGCATACTCCTCCACTCAAAATGTCATGCATTCTCTCCACTAATGCTTCATTGGAAATATACGGCTGAGGATTAGATCACTGGTGTGATTGAGGCCTGGAGGTCCAACGAGCCGAAGATTGCACCAAGTCATGTTCATAAATACAATGCGTCGTGAGTATACGCAAGGTTACACAGTATAAATTAGAAGGTATTAATATTAGCGACTTGCGAAACTACCATCATGCATCGTAGATGAGGAGGTATGACGGTCTGATTGCATTCTCAGAGTAGCAGACCAGTTCGTCGTAGTTCAAGGAACCCCCGAGGGAAACTTCAGCGAGAACCTAAGTTATCCAAGCACAGTCAACACTCGACGGACATTGAAAAGTTTATGAAGACACACCGAATCATGGCCAGGTGGAGGTGCGGTCAGCCTGGTGTTGTCTTGTGTCATCTTATACCCTTTCCCAACGACAACCTTGTTGAGAAGTATCGCCTTCTGCTTCGAAGGCTTGACATTGTTCGAGTAGTCGTTGGACTTTGAAGAGGTCGAGGATGTGTAAATACCCGCACCGAATCTGCAGGCCCTCACGGTCATTTCACTGTTCGTCACAGGAAACGAGTAACTTGCCTTCCCCAGCCAGTCTTCTTGCCAAAGAGATTCAAACTGTACGAGGTACGGATGATACCACAGAGAGAACACGACGCTGACGAGCAGAGGGCGGTGTTCCCGCTGTCTCCCAAAAGACACTCCCTCGTTGTGCCGTGCCAACGACGGTTTTCATTCCCAGAAGACCGTCCAGCAGCTGCAAATTTGCCTCGACTCTCGACAGATGTCCTGTCAAGTCTTGGTGTGAGATGAGAGGCCTGTCTCTGCAAATCGTCACCCACCGGTATGCTTCATACTTCGTGATGGAAGTGGGATGTCCGATGACCTTGTATACTCGCGTCACAGTTGGACAAGGCGTCGCATGCCGCCACGTGACCTTGAATTGGTCGGCAACTATAAGATACGATCAGATCTCTCTCGGTATTGGCCGAGTGACGATACCATACCGCTCTTGAAGGTATCATGCGCATTGGGGACTTCAATCAGTAACGGCGCACTCTTCTCCACCTTTGAAGTACACGCTTGACTGCAAAAGTGGCCCTTCTTGACGGCTTTCCCGCACAACAGGCAGCCGTTCTTGAGTGGTCTGGAGCGTAGAGCCGTAAGTATTGCATGGACTAGATCGATGTGCAAGCCTACGGACTTGGAGGGTGCTAGGGGTGCTCCTCCGCTGACGACGCCTGCAGCCTTGGCTTTCTGTGCGCAAGACTTGCCGCAAAACGAATGCGTCGTCTTCCCATCGTTGTACTTGGGTTGCTTGTGACAATACTGCATGGTATGACATCATTTATGGAGCTCGCGGAGACAAGGACGACAAAAGGGCAACATACGTCACACATGTTGGCTTTGGCACGTGCGGGCGCCTTGCCACTCTTTCCCCTCGCGGGAGGGTTACTACCTGAGGCACCCTTGTTCTGAATCTTGGCAGCACATGTCTTGCCGCAGTACGAGTGCGTCTTGGTGCCATCAAAGTACTTGGGTTTCGCGTGGCAAAACTGCAAGGGGGGGGAATCAATCGTGAGTGCCACATGCGTCGAGGAGGTAACATACATCACAAAGATTGACTGCGTTGGTCGTGGGCTGTCGGGTAGGTGGGGCATTAAAGACCGGCTGGGGTTGTGGGGGTTGAGGCTGAGGTTGAGGCTGAGGTTGCGCCGATTGTGCCTGAGCACTTTGCGCAGCTAGGTATTGACCAGCCATCGTGCCAAGCACGGAGAGTGCAGCGTGCATGGGTGGAAGTGCAGCGCTCATATCGAATGAGATGGTGCTTGCTGTGTCTGAAGCAAGATAGGGTATGAATGAGATTGACAAGGGTTGTCAACGATTGCTCGCCAGGAGCAGCTCAAATGTGCGGATAAGACAAGAAGGATGGTTGATGAAGTGGCATCTGGGCAGACAGGTGTTTTATACCCACCACACGGACGAGCATGCAGCGCACTGTGGTAACTCCTCGACAAACGCGAATGGGGCGTGTTCTCCGCGAGGGGAAATAAACTTGGTGGCGAAGGAATTTGCTCATTTTACTGCCATTGTTCGCGGTGTGTAGCCAGATGGTGTCCGCGTCTGCAGTTGCCGAGGCAAAGCTCACCTCGACCACGGTACAAGGCGGCCACACTTGTGGACACGGCAATATAGAACACGTGCGAGTACCAGTGCGCTTTGATCCGGGGGGGTGACTTTGGTTGGCACCTACATTCTTGACCCACGAGGCATGCAGTACAATGAATTTGTGGACAGTTGCGATGGCCGACCCTGGCACAGCATCTCCACGATGCTGCTAGCCGGATGCGATGCAGCGGGGGCGGTACATTCTAGTAACACAACCTTACCTGCGTACTTGAGCAAGAGTGATAATCCGCGCGTTCTGTCAGGTCTGGGGGTTCACAGCCACTCGCGCCTCACATAGTACAGGCGACGAAGTCTTCCGCTCGACAACTCGTTCCCGAAACAATTTACAGGTTGCCTAGACACTACTACTGGGCGAATACAATACATGCATGATATAGCTGCAGATATGACTATCGTACAAAATGTGCGGGTATCATCGTTGAAATAAATATCCGTATAAATACTCAACCATTTCGATGGCAGGCACCTGGCCGTGATCTTGGGGTTTGACACTCATGACACGATTGGGGTCTTGAACATCTTCTTGACAAATGCCTTCAGATTTGTCGCACGTTTTGGCTTGTCCCCATACACAATCAGATACGCTGGACGTACGGTGTCATTCTCGTAGGTGACCGTTTCTATCGATCATCATTCTATGTGCCTGAAACGCCATGCATGGTTCGACAAACCTTCATAATTCAAGTCCCACCCAATCTCCCCAGCGATCTGAAGAAAAAGTCAGACAGAGAGTCGTGTTGGATATCCTGATCACCTTCATACCGAGTCGTATCCAGAGGGTGGTGCGAGTATGTCTGGAGCATTTCGGTATCTCTTGTAGGGCCTCCCTACAACGACGCGACAGAGAATCATTACCCGCAGAGAGGCATTTTCAGAGAGATTGCAGACATAGTCATCTGACTCTGTTGTGTGTAAGGAATGGTGGTTCATGCTAGCAAATCGAATTAAAGGACATACTCGAGGAGCAGGATGAGGTATAGATGCCATGTCCAAAGCTGCATCGCTATTAGAATAGAGTTGCTCCAAACGGAGTTCAAGTAACTTACCGCTTGAACGAGTTCTTCGCGCCTGATAGGTGGATAAGAGCAGGTAAAGGGAGGCGAGCGAAATGACTTACCACATCTGTTCACATCAAATGAACTGCGCACAATGGAGCACAAATAACATTCTTTAAGATCGCAGAGGAGCACGCTGCCTGATGACTCTCCTAATAGGCATGCACGGTTGGTTCCGTGGAAAAGGAGTTTCTCGTTTCCTCGCTTATCTTTAGCTCTGAGAATGTCCTGGACTCGATCTCTGTGATATGTCATGGATAGGGGTACGCCAGTGGGAAGGAGAGTTGTACCTATAGTCGAGGTACGGCTCGAGCGCAGGTTCTGGCCAGAGAACCCTGAGAATATATTGGATATCGGGTCTCGCTTTCTTACGGTGACGCCACCCTTTGATGAAGAGCTGCTCAACTATATTTGGAGCAGCATTGGCCTTTGTAATACGGAAAGCATATAAGAATAACTACTCACCTTCAGCGAAGCTGGGGTTGTCTCTGTCAAGTCGGACCAGCCGATTTCGTCGACCATTGGAGGTATTCACCGGGTTATCAAGAGAGAACTCGTCGGGAGGCACCAACTTTATCCATCCATCTTTGTGAGGGGAAGCCATGATCAGAATGAGCTGGCACTGCGATTTGGACAGGAGGAATGGAGAGATGGAGGGTTATATGTTGCCCATGGCGCACCTCACCTCCACTGCACCTCATCGGCACAGACGACGAGACTGAACCGATGCATGTTGCTGAAAAAGATATGAACAATTAGTCAACCCCACTTACCCGCGGTTTTCGAGGTGTTCGGCTCTGAAACCAGCACAATTAACGCAACGCGTGCCTCCGTTTTGCAATCAAATTTTCTGAACTGGTTCCATTCGTATCACGTACGTGGAGCAAAGTAACACATGGGTCGCCATGCCGCATCCACGCTGTTTACAGATGCTAGTGTTCTGGGCCGTCCATAAAAGGCAAGTGAGTAAGATGGAGTAAGGCGCAGCCTTGGAAAAAACGTTGTAACTGGCTGGCTTGTCAAGCGTACAGCCGTGGCAACAACATGAACTAGGTCACTTTAATGCTTGGCCCATCCTAGTCCATTCGATTTCCCCCTCGTGGCGAATCCCATCATTCCGAGATATTTTCGTCGTGGGGTGTCAACTACATCGCCTTTTCGGAGGAGCCCTATAAGAAACTCCCCTCTCGTGAGCCGCGAAGGAAATTATCGTTTGAACTTGCGCTGACTCGATCATCTCCCCCTTGTATATCCACAAAATTCTCTATATACTCGCTGCGATCTTTGTGATCACGCTCGGAATGCTAGACACCCGTCGGATCATGAAACTCTTTGGGCTCGGAGGATCTCCAACTACACCCCAGTCCGCCTCCGGCAAACAAAAACAAAGGCCCGTTACACAGTACTTGACTCCAAGGTGCGACTGGTTGTTTCCGGCGTCTTCCGTCTTCTAATGTATTTTCCAGCAACTCCTACCCGAAGCAGCCATTGCGGAGTGTCTCTAGTAGCACAGACGCGGACTATCCTCCTCTTACGGCACCTGTTGCCCCCGTCGGCGCATCCGTAGCTCCGTTTCGAACATCGAAGACGGCGCCGATCCTGTTTTACGATAAGAACGACCCATTCTATGAATTCACCAACTTTTCTCCGCACGATGTCATTTACAAGGGAAAAAGATATCCAACGAGCGAGCACCTATTTCAAGCATTCAAGGTACGTACTGCATGCTGTTCACTTGCAAAAATATATGCTGACATTGGCTCTTGCGCTCTGGTGTCGGTGACAGTTCGTGGATGACCATCCGGAGATCGCGGAGCGGGTTCGAAATTGCGGTGAAAGACCGATGTTGGCTTTTGATGAGGCACATCAATACCAGAAATGGGTGCGCTCGGATTGGAGACAAGTCAACGTAGAAAAGGTACCAGTCATTCGTTCTAGTGGAAGCTTTTCATCAGACTGAGTTTCGTCCTCCCAACCTAGATGGAGATTGCTCTTCACCTCAAATTCACTCAACATCCCGACCTCAAAGCGCTACTGTTGGGAACGGGTGACGCTGATATCATTGAGGTGAGAGGAATCCTATCCATTTTTCTCGGCTTAGGATTCAGTCCACGTCAGGATTCCCCACGTGACTATTTCTGGGGAATCGGCGTTGATCGCTCTGGCCGCAATGAACTCGGAAAAGCTCTCGTGAGGATTCGAGAGGAACTCCGCGGAGAACAGGATAACCCGTCCCACATTCCTACTGCCCGACGAGATTCTACTCGTTTATCAATTCAAGATCTTGCTTCCCTCGTGCCCACTCAACTGGCTCCAAATGTGAATGTGCAACGTTGTTCCGTTCTGGGAAGCGGACCTGGGTTAGCTTCACCTCAGGGCAGTGGACTTTGTGAGGTGTGTCGAGTACCTGCTCTAAGTTAGCAGCATGTCATCTGATCGGTGATCGATACAGTTCTGCCAGGTACGGCCCAAGTTCCAAAACCATCCTTACTGCGGCCGGACATGCGCCACGGAAGCAACCAAGACGTGCAGCGTACGTACTTCAGTCGCCACATCTTCCTTCGAGTCATGCTGATTACATTTTCTCTCGCAGTTTTGTCGCTCAAAGCCTCGCTTTGGGAAGCATCCTTACTGCTCAAGAACCTGTGCGGCCAAGGCGGGTAGAGCAGTCTGATCTCCTGAAGCTGTTATCTATCTCGTGGAGCATGACGCCACTTTTGTGGGGCTTAAGATACGGATATGGTCGTGAATTATGACTCATCTTAGCACGAACTGACGTGAAATCAACCCATGGCTATTTATTACAGAGTCCACAACCAAACAACGTGTTAAAATATAATCAGGCATTGCAATAGTACAACAATTGTGTAATCAAACACTGTATGCTGAGTAAATGAGATGAGAGAAATACGTATAAAGTAGTGAAATGTGAGTGATGAAAAACATGCAGAGATAAGAAACCATGCGGGAATGTAACACAGTACACAGTACCAGCTGCGTAGAATAAGTGGCCGGGGTCTCTATAAGTCACTTATAGGGACATTATCAGGCCGCCCAATGGATAGAATACGCTTAATGCCGTCTACAGCAATATCATCAGCAGTGCACAACTCGAGCTGATCAGAATATACTTACCCCGAATAGGGCTCATAGCCCTCGTTGGACTGAGCGCTCTCATGGGGCTCCGTGACCCCGTAAGCTGTTCAGACACCGAATGCATGCTCCCGTTTCGGAAGGAAACGTAATTGTCGCTCTTGCTATCCTTGGTAGAGCCGAGCGCAACCGGCACAGGCAATTTTGCATGCGGTGCAAGCACAAGATGGTGGCCACGCATCATCGGTGATGAAGGTGGAGAAAGCAACATGGCAATGCTCGGGTTGCACTCAGTGTCTACAGAGACAGCCATGCTCTCTTTCCTCTTTCTTCGACCACGGGAAGGTGTCGAAGTGTGGGTGGAGGGTGTCTCATAGGTGCACACGGGCAGAAGACCGGTTGGCTTGTTTGTACTAGGATCTGGTGTAAAAGCCTTGGCAACAGTCGTAAGACTAGGAACCTCTGGAACTTCCGGGGTGCTCTCGCGTGGGGAGAAAAGCGAAGGAAGGAGACTGCCAGCTGAAAGCTTCCTAGGAAGGGGATAAGTCACCAAACGTTTGTGCTGTGTCCCGAGGAAGGATTTTGAACGAGAGTGGCTTCTCTTCGGAGCTTTTAAATTGGAGGCACTGCACTCAACCAGAGAAGATGGTTTGCGGGTAGTGGAGGCGGGAGTATCATTGCGCTTGGCAGCCGAGTCTGCGATATTATGGATATGAAGATGGTACTTGAGGGCTTCGACGTCCGGCAGAATATCCGCGCATCCCCGACGGCGACATTGAATCTGAGTTGAGGGCTTCAAACCGGCATTATTCATCATTGCGATCGCCTGACTTTGCTACGGTGATCATGTTAATATACGATACCCAATCACTTGAGTACGCGGGAGAACAACGTACAGCTTGCATGAGGGCTCGTTGGTCAGCGCGACGCATATGAACTTTGGGTTTCGGTCTCCACATCATGTCCATCATGGACTGCGTGTCCGATGACGCAGCAAGTGTGTACATCGAGCGCTGGTCGTCAGGAATTTGAGAGACCCTTTCTCCAGTTTCCGTCGTGACACGCTCTGGCACGTGGTCGCTACCATGAACGGCACGATAACGAGTAACAACTTGTTGGGCTGCGCTCAGGGTCGAACTTTGATCCGCGCTTGCAACTGATGCAACTTGAGATGCAGAGGCGTTTTTATTGAGCGCAGCAACGAATTCGAAGCGCGAAAGGTCATCAGTGTCATCCTGTTCTTCGTGTGAGGCATCACCACAGTCAGCGGAGGCGGCTACTGGAACCTCCAAGGGGAATATGCTGGCAAACCGACGGGTATCAGGCTGAGGTATCGCATGTTGATGTATGCGTAGATCGGCCTGGCCATCGGTGACGATCCGGAGGATGGGAGATGCAGCCTTGTGGCGCTCGGATTGCATGTTGGCCGAGGAGGGGAGCAGTACCCACTATCAGTGGTCATGAAGACTGATTAGACAGTGGTCCCAACTTTATATGCATATGGGGAAAATTTACGCTTTGACATTGTGGAATGGAACGTCCACACTTGGTTGTGGAAGTTCCACGCTGAGGTTCTCGTGGCGCAAAGGCAATGTGTAAGTAATGCCGTTCGGGCTTGCGCCCATTATAATGGGCGGTGCTATAGTAACTTTACATTGCGTGCTTCCCAGTGGTGCTTCCGGAATCCGGTGCCCATCTTCACCCGGTCAACCCTAGGCTAGGGTTATGTAAGTCCGAGCCACGCGACTTGTACGGTTTAAGCCTGGAGCCAGCACAACCAGAACCATGGTTGGCACGGTTAGTGCCAGGGCCTGTGTTCGTCTCTCTGGGAATGTTGCCCGTAATCGTCAAATCCTCGTGCACGCGTCCCGCACACTCCAGACAAGCTCACCGTTGCATCGGTCGCCCAACTACCCAGGTCACATTCCCCTCAACCCGTTTGAGAATGCATTCCTTACCGTAGGCTCCGCCCTCGTGGCATTCATGGACACAAGGCGTGCCGGTAAGTAAGTCCTCTGACAATGGATGGAAACATTTTCATCGTTTTGATATACCTTAGACATGGTGGCCGCCCTTGGCGAGACTACAGCAGGTTCTACATTACCAGGGTTGCGGGACGCGATGCTGGACTCTCCAGAAGGCCGTCGGATCCTTAAAGACCGCCCGCGCGTTAGCTCGAAGACTATGAATTTACAAAGGCTAAAGGAACTTCCAGACGGGACGTTCGGAAGAGAATACGCAAGATGGCTCGAAGTATGCAATGTCACCCCTGATTCTCGAGAGCCGGTTTGCTTTCTCTTTTTGCCGTCGTTACAGGAGACCTCATCCTCTTGTAGGTTCACTATATTGATGACCCGGAACTTGCCTATGTCATGCAGCGATATCGTGAAACCCACGATTTCTATCATGCTCTCTTTGGTCTCCGCGTCTCCGCCCTACCAGAGCTCGCCCTTAAAGTGTTCGAGTTCGCCAATTTAGGGTTTCCCATGACTGCTCTAGCACTTGGAGCCTCTGTCAAGATGAAGAAGGCACAATATGACAGGCTTTGGCACGAATTTGTACCATGGGGGATCAGGTGTGGTGGAAGTGCGCAATGTCTTCTAACAGTCTACTGGGAAGAGAGATGGGACCAGGAAGTCCAGGATATCAAGAATGAGCTTGGAGTGTGGGATCCACCAGGCGGGTTGAGTATCCACTCAAAGTGAAGTTTGGTGGCCCTCTTGTCAAGGAAAGGTGACATCTCTGACATCAGAGGAAAGTATACCAGCATAGATCTATAACCTCAGACATGATTGAGTTACTCTGTCTTGCAGAAATCAGTAGCTGTGATATGAATCATTTAGATTTAATCTCTTCCCTGAGCCAAATAACAGATGTATTAACTGTCTGCTACATTTTGTACTAGTATGTAAGTATAGCATTCACAACGAGAACAATGCTTTCAGGCTCTAGTAAGTAAATTGAACAGATAAGGATCCTTGGAATACTCTCTAATTCACCTCAGAGGGAATTGCACTCTAAAAACTGTAAGATTTCATGTAAGCACACTATACTGAAGGATACACACCTTTTCAACATCCCCAGGAGTAGCAAAAACAATGCTTTCTGTTGCTATTTCAAAGCATTCATCACCATCATTTGCTTGTGCATCATAGAAATAAGATTCTCTGGCAATTAAACTTTACATAGAAAATGTCAGGTTTTCATTCCAAAGATGATAGTAGGGAACTAACTTGGCCATGAAGCATATTGCATAAACTATTTGAAGGAATGGTTAATTGATAACCAGAATAAAGTTTGTAATGGAAAGTAATGCACTCACTACCACCAACAGGAAAGCCCATTAGTAGATGTGCTGGATCAAGCTGAGCTACTGTCCACTTAGTATATGTTAGTCAGACAAATTTTCAGAACTTTAGATAAAAACCTACAAGTCCTGCTGTAATCCCTGTAACTAGGCTGGTATTAATGCCTATCAGTAACATAGTCACCTTGAAATCAATACTACAATACCTAGTTAACAGCCCAGTTTGAATGCAAAACCTTATAAACCTTTTAACCCACAAATTCAATCTGTAAATTAACACTGTTGGTTAGTTGGCTCTATTTTACCACATGATATACATAATCCAATACACTTACTTCATGGATATAAAAGGACCATCTTTTTTCAGGATATAACATACTGATCCAGCAATTGAGATGTCCACTAGAACAGAGAGTCCCAGCCAAACAGGAAATGCCCACTATTGAATTCAATAAATATGAAAAATGACTAGCAAGAGGGTGCCTACAAATAAGACCGTATATTTAGATTCTTCAAGACTAGAGAGTGCACTAATAAGTAATATATAGAGGTTAGTAGTCTAATCCATTTGTTTCGAAATGAACCACATACAAAGATAGCATAGAGATGAATCCAAAGACTGCTTTGGAATTAATATAACTTGTCAACCATGCTGTATAAAACTTTTACCTCCTTCGAGAATTAAAGTGATGTACTGAATATAGATTAGTATTGTTTCTCGAATATTCACAGATTTGACCATACAAGCATTATTGAGATCGAATGGGATTGATTGGTTTCCACTAGAGACATTATGGATCCTCATTTATCTGGAATAAGCAAGTTCTGCTACTTACAGATATAAATCCGACTGATGAAATATGCATGGACAAGACCTTCAGTTGTCACCTAAAATTCAGAGATTAGCCACTGCATCAAACATAAAAGTTGCCTTATATTACACATGTTGCAACATATACTGCCCATTCCCTATCAACAGCCAAGGATTACCTTAAGTTTCTGTCAAAAAATGCTCACATACTGTAAACATGCCTTGATTAGTACCCTGGACATTGTAGAATCATTATTGTGGGCCATCGCAGTCATGTGACATGACAGTGCACTTTGAAAGCGTTAGAAAGATCACGCACAGCTTGAGTGTCAGCATGCTTACAATTCCAACACTTGCACCATCCTATTCTCGTCAGTTGATTCTTAATTTACACTTACCACGAACTCACCAGATGAATATGACCTATAGTCGTAGGCATGTCAGTACAGATGCTCTTTACATGTCTGTGAATTACCCACAGCGCCTCTGATCCAAAAAGGATCACGACTATGGATACCTTTTTTCCGGAGGTACAGCCCAACTTGGCTGGTCAATATCACAAAGACGCTGGCGCATCGACTATATCAGTGATTGCAACAAAAGGGAGCACGAGATTTACATTGATGTCAACGATAGACTTGCAGACACTGTGGAGAGACGGTTCACTAGTCGGCCAGTGAACTCCATTGACAGCGGTGTGGACATCGCTGGAGTCGGTGTCAGTGACAGAGGATTCGCCGATGTAAAGAGAAGGGTGCGAGGGGTGGTTTATATATCCGTAGGTGGCACTCGGGCGCTCAAGGCGGTACGCTCTATTGCGCAGTTGATTGATTGATTGAATGGTTCGTCATTGCACGGTGACTAGTTAACTCGGCCGTGACGGAGTGTGCGAAACGCCGTGTGCAGTGTGAATTTCCGTGACCGTGACAGTATTAGGCTGGACCTCAACTAACTCACACTGGCCCTTCACTGGCACAACCACAGCTAATTGCGACGCTACTATCAATCCCCATACCATCTCCAAAATAAGCCAAGGAGTTCAAGACAGACAACTATCGATCCCTTGGAATGCCTCCAAAGAAACAAAATGTATCGTCATCTTCCAAGGTGAAGGAGGACAAGGTGATCTTATCACTCGCAGTTTGTATCTTAGACTAACTGATCAAGGTTTCCTGCGAAGACCTTTGGATTGAAGAATGTGCGCAAACCCGTTCCCGCGAATTGACTGACCATGACGTTGAAGACGACGGTTTCGTAGAAAAACAAGTCAGCCAAGGTCCAGAAACAAGTGCAACAAATCCAGGCGCAGGCTGCCAGTGCAGGAAAATCTAAGGAAGCACTTGCAAAGGAAAAAGAAAAAGAGCTGCGAGCCAAGGAAAAGTTGGAGGAGGAGAAGCGCAAGAAAGAAGAAGCTGCCTTGCTTAAGCCCGTGCAGGCGCAGAAAATACCGTTCGGTGTTGATCCCAAGACTATTCTCTGCGCGTTCTACAAGGCTGGGAGCTGTGAGAAGGGTAGCAAATGCAGGTTTAGCCATGATCTCAATGTTGGCCGGAAGGTAGAGAAGAAAAACCTCTACGAAGACAGCCGGGAGGAGAAGATGAAAGGTTCGCGGAGATATCTCACTTCCCGTCATCATACTAACGTGATGCCACAGACACGATGGAGAACTGGGACGAGGAGAAGTTGCGAAGTGTAGTATCATCAAAGCATGGTAATCCGCGGACCACAACAGACGTGCGTGACAATGCCTTTCAGTATGCATTGCTCATGCACATATATAGATCGTTTGCAAATACTTCGTCGAGGCCATTGAAACGAAGAAGTAGGTGATCTTTCTCAGCACTCAGCGTATCTTCATTTCCCTATTTTGTAGGTTTGGGTGGTTCTGGGAATGTCCTAACGGTGGGGAGAAGTGCCAATATCGACATGCCTTACCTCCCGGCTTTGTCCTGAAGTCTGAGAGAAAGGCTACGGAGGAGGCTGCAAAAGCTAACGTGATATCGCTCGAGGAGTTCCTAGAGACAGAGGTAGAGTTCCACACTGCAAGAATATTTGAAGGGCTCATTTTGTTTTAGCGACACAAACTGGGCCTCAACCTCACACCAGTTACTCCTGAAACTTTCGCTATCTGGAAGAAGACGCGAATGGACAAGAAGGAGGTAGAAGCGGAGGCATTGCGCAAAGCCAAGGAAACGCAACATGCAGCCGGCAAACTCACTGGCATGAGCGGCAGAGATTTAGTAAGTTTTGCTTCGGGTTATGATGGCTTTGTTAACATGGGTACAGTTCCAATACAACCCAGAGTGGTTCGAAGATCAAGACGAGGGAGATGAATCAGACGACTTCGATCTCACTAAATACACACGCGATGAAGAGGGAGGGTATGCGGAGCTTCGGGAGGCGGAACAAGGCATCAATAATGTGCATTTGTATGAAGACGACGACGAGAACGAGGACAGTACAGGAGGCGGTAAGGGAGGTGGGTCTACAAGTGACGAGTAGTTCGCCCTTTACTGTAACGTTGTCCACACTTCAATCTGGTATACTTCGGTCGACCACTGGTAGTTTCGTAATGTTTCCGTGTGACTCTTGGACTCAACGTTCGAATTGCGACTGTGTTCCAATCAGTCGGTCGCCTCGTAATTTCGTCTTTCTCCTTTTCTTCCGACTAGTACGAACATAAAAGTTGTGCGTAGTGACGCTCTAAGCCATGTCTCGTGTTCCCCCCTCTTCCAGACCGACGGTCAAAACCGCTTTGGTTCCTCCGTCTTCACGTTCTCGAGCACCGTCCCCGTCCAAACCATCCGCTAGCGCGGTAGCGCCCCCTTTGACCCCTCGTATTCGCACAAAGTCGATCCCAAAGTCACCTTCCAAGCCGATTCGCCGCGCTCCATCCGAAGCAGAGATCCCAATTCCCAAGACACCTCTTAGCATCAAAGAAGCCATCGCACTCAAACGTGCAGAAGCCAAAAAGACGACCGCCAGACCAGTCGTCGGTGGAAGCTCAGGCTTCGATAGCTTCGACACGTTGGAGGATGCTCCCGACAGCAGTCCGACCAAGAAAGAGGCAGACGAGAATGCTGGTCTCGGTCGGTGGTCCGTGAAAGAAACCATTGAACGTGCCCGCACTACAGGTGTGGACGCCAGTTCTCTCTTGCTCC
>JBBPJQ010000916.1:0-15142 GCA_038088795.1 Boletus rex-veris
TTTGGACTGGTTTTTTTCGGTCCAGTTGCAGGTTGCAGGTCCCTGGGACCTTCCCAGGACCGGTTTCGGACCGGTTGCCTAATTAGGAAGGTCAAAAACCGGACTGGACCGGACTTTTAAACACTACAAATGGATGTAAAAGGTGCTTACCTAAATGGTAAGCTAAAAGAAAATATCTATATGGATCAACCCCAGGGGTACAATGACAGCACGTCCCGACTATGCCATCTAATAAAAACCCTGTACGGACTCAAACAATCCGGCCAGGAATGGAACAAAGAGCTTGATCACAAGCTCAGTGGAATCCAATTTAAACATCTATATACAGATCCTTGCGTCTACATACGGCGCAATGGAGATTCCATCGAGATCATAACAGTATGGGTCGACGACCTCTTGCTGTTTACGAACAGTAAAGATAAGATGGTCAAATTGAAAGACGATCTAAAAGGGCTATTCTACATTACTGACCTAGGCGAACCAAACAAGCTCGTTGGGCTAAAATTCATGCAGGATCAAGAACGGGGGACACTAACCATATGGCAGACTCAATACATCGAGAATTTACTCGAAATGTATTCAATGCATGATGGTAATGCCGTGTCTACCCCTTTCGACCTGAACGTGGAACTTGAACCCTGTGAACCGAGCACTGAGCCAGCATCCCAATGTGGAAAGTACGTGTCACTCACAGGATCTTTGATGTACGCTGCTATCGGAACTCACCCAGACATCACATACGCTGTCAACAAACTATGTTCCTTCAACAATAACCCAGATTTGGTACACTGGACCACTGCTAAATGTGTCCTCCGCTACCTACGAGGGACAAAGGAACTTGGTATTAACAGCATAAATGGCGAATTCTACGGATATGCCGATGTGAGTTTCGCGACCAACTACAACTTAACATCAACGAGCAGAAACATATTCATTCTGAATGGTGGTGCTATTACCTGGAGTTCCAAAAAGGAACTATCTCCTGCACTCTCGACCACAGAGGCTAAATTCAATTTGATGGCATGCGCAGAAAAAGACATCATCTGGCTACAGAATCTCTACAAGGAGATTGGTTATGAACCAAAGAAAGCCACGATCTTGTATGGCGATAATAAATCTGTGATTGCCATCGTAATGAATGCTCAATTCCACAAACAAGCCAAGTATTTCGACCTTAAAAACCTTCACATGAGGGGATCGATACGACAGGGTTGGTTAACACTCGAATATTGTCCCACAGGCGAGATGACCACCGATATTCTTACCAAAGCCCTGCCTTGTCAGCCACATGTACTTCACACCAAAGGACTTGGCCTCCACTAGGTTTGTGGGGGAGTGTTGAAGTATGGCGACCGTCCATTAGTATAAACACGAGCAAACCAAGCCCAGCCTCACCCGACTCCGATTATATATCTGAGTCGTCCATTTGCAATAGTGGAGTAGTATAAAGGGCAACCTGTACCAGGGGATTAATAATTTCTACATTGTTGTCCCCGGCCCTCACAAGGGCTCTCTTCATCTGATCCTGAGTCACCTCGCACAATCATCATCCTACGAAAAATACACTTATCTGCTTACCTAACAATATCTGTGTTGACATGGACTGACTCGTCTGACTCATTGGTGTATACACCAATGAGTCTGCCTCTCAGGCTATTCATGGATGACTCATCAGCAAAACAGTGATTTATGCACAGTGGTACAGTGGGTACAGTGAGTACAGTGAGTACAGTGCTTACAGGCACATAAAATATTGTTTATTTAGCACAGAAAACACTTATAACCACATTTTATATCACTGTACAGTGGGGACCTAACTGTGCTACTGTACCACTGTACAGCACTGTACAGCACTGTGCAATCATATCCTGATTTGCTGATGCTAGAGGCAGCTCATCATATCATACTAGTGTACCACCCACAACCACCAACCAGGCTGAACACACATAAACACCAATGACAACCCAACACCTCTGTGGAGTTCCCTGCAGGGTTCCCTCAATTATCTTGTATTCGATCCGCATCATTACCGTGCAGTCCAATGCACCCTACATCTACCAAGGTATGGTATCAGATCAGTCGCTCTTTGATCTAGATATCATTGAAGGACTTCATCGGGGGCATCTTCACTTGCATCTTGTATTTGCTCCATAGCACAGTCCATGCCGTCAAAGCTGTCTCTGGAGCTGAATCGACCCCAGGTATCGTTGCTGCTGAGTCAACAGGTGTAACGTAAATAGACAGGTGGACAACTCTGTCAACCTTCCGCTGTGAGCCTGCGATGGGTAATGGATGGGCCGTCAAGGGGGCACAATGCCCTACTTTGTGGCCCTGTAGTCTGAGCCTCAGGTTGTCTAATCAAAGTCTACCAAGATCCAGACGAGTTCGAATCAATTCCATAAGACTGGCATGGTCCGACCCTGGCCTCGAAGACTTTTCCATGTGTTGTAGCATCCCAAACAATCAAACAGGGACTGACAGGCATGTACTCAATGTTGAATGAGCCTGCAAGGCAGGTCGTTATCTGTGCATGAATTACTACCAAATGCTCACCTGCCGATTTCTAGATGTGCATAATGAATTGTCAATAACAAAGGTCGATGCGATCGCGCATTTTGCAGCCTACCAGCTCAACCGTGCTTTCATCGCATCTCTCATTACACATCGATTTCACTATGAGACATTGTGCAAAGTTTACAATACACTCATTTGCGATAACCTGTACAAATCTTTCCGGAGAGCACTGATGGTCTCAATTATCTCCATGCTAAGCCTCAGTGCTGTGTTTGAATCATGACCTGAGTCAATCAACTTTTGTGGTTGTGTCAATGGCCTTGGAATCAATATAGGGGAGTGGAACATGTCGAGCTGTCCATTGATCTGCAGAAGAACCTGAGCAGCCACACACTGAATTGGCCCAGGACTAGGGAGAGGTGACTGAGAGAGATTGATGGAGATGGATTCCGAATGCTCCGTGTGTACAGAAGGAGATGCTGTGGTCAGGTCAGGAGGTGGTGGCTGCAGGCGATCGGCATATATGAATCCAGTTTGCTTCTTGCACACACCACAGGGGGGTCCAACCTTGACTTGGGAAGAGCATGGCAGTATGCTTTGCTTTGAGTCATGCTTTTTGTTAGGCTTTGTCTTTGCCAGGCCTTCTGGCTCATCAGTGCTGTCCACCAACTTGTTGGACTGGCTCCTCTGCTTTGCCTTGAGTTTCTGATCTATTAGTCAACTCCTTACCATCCCACCATATTTCATTGCCAGTAAGTTTCATGAAAAATCTATCCACTACTCTGGGAGCACTACATGGATGAATTCAAAATCCCTTCCATGTTCTACTCTGGACTTCTCTTGCTTTTACTCAGCTACTCTATCAACATATTGGATGCTCCAAATGATTGTAGTTGGAAGTTGTGCTTGCTTCCCTGGAGTTGTTGCATAATACATCACAAGTCTCTTTTTAAACTTTTAACCATGCATTTTAGATAGGCTTGGCAGTAACATAGCTGGTCAGTACAAGTGTCACTGCTTGTAGGCATGGCAATCCACATCAGTTTTGGTAACTTTAGCGGTGCGATTGCTGCAGTCACTGCAAATGTGTATCGACAGTGGGATTTGCCACAATACATCCTTGGCCATGCGTCATACTCACATTTTCCTTCTTCCATAGTTGTTGGGTTGCACGTTCTCTGAAGACAGCCTGGCACTTGTAGGCAATGTTGTTCACGATCACAATGACCTTGCGACCATCGGGGAATTCAGGTGTTTTGAGTGTGAACACCCAGGCAACCATTCCAAATGTGTTGTTACCTGGGGCACGATCCACTTCTGCGAGTTGATCATGCTCATTGAGCACAGGTTCCTTCGCTTCAAGCAACTTCTTCAGGAGAGTAAGTGACGAGTCGGAAGTTGGGGCCTTGACCCAGACATTGTGGAGAGCTTTTGCGAACAGCTTGGGCATACGTGGTACCAATGAGGTGAGCTTGGTAACGCATCAGCTGTAAGGACTCTTTGGTCGGGTAGGGATAATTGACTGGCTGAAGATGAAGAGGTCCTTTATCTCCAAAAGACTTGAGGATTGTTGTACCCTTTTCAGTGGTAATTTCTTGGTACCAATGGAAGTTGACGACAAATCCGGATATATTCTCAATGATGCAACGGATGGGAGTGACATTGCCTTCTTGGTCCTCGAGAGCAATATGAATTTCTGAGCCAGTGACATGCAAACACCAGAGTCACTTTCCATGGCGCTCAATGAATCCTGAGACAGCTTCCAGTACATCTTCATAAGAAACCTGGAGATTGTAGACAAAGTTCATGAAGATGTGGTTGACATCGGCATTGTGGTATTGTGCACCGACGACCTCTAGCACATCCAAGATACTGGTCACGAGTTGGTCCGTTTCAGAGATGAGGTACTGCTTTGTGCTGATAGAGCCATGTAAGCGACCAGGGCAAATCAAAGCACAGACAAAGAATCAGTTGTCGAGCTGGTTCTCTTGGGTAACAGTGAGGTACATGTGAATCTACTTTATTTCCATAAAGACTGGCCTCAGCTTGTAGTTAGAAAGACGACTAAGCTCCAGCTGGAATGTTGTGATCCTTGACGAACTTGAGTGCCCGCTCTGCCCATGTAACTTCAGATATGTCATCCGCTTTGTTGAAGATGCAAAGAGCAAGGTTCATGACATTTGGTGGCTCCGTGCTACCATAACGTTGGCGTGGGGCTTGAAAATGGGAAGGAGAGCAGCAACATTCTTGAATCCTTCCTCAAGGGCAGTCAAATCAGAGAATCCTTGACGTCTTGGGTCACTCAAGCAAGAATTGGATTCCTTGGAGTGAAGAATGTGAGCATACTCTTACTTACAGAGCATTGAGACTAGGAGTAGTGGGGGGTGAATGTGAATGCCCAAGGATGAATTGCCAGGTGAGGGCACTTGGAAGCTTGCCATCATCGGGGCCATCACCTTCCTCATATTCAATAGACAGCAACGAGTACACGCAGTAGGTGCAGCGGACGTAAACCTCGAATGCAGCTGCAGGATCAAGTCATGATCAAGGAGATGGCCAATAACTAATGAAAACTGACCAAGAGTGATGACAGGGTCTGCATGAGAAAAAAAAGGGGAAGAACATCATAGACAGTGTAATGTGAATCGCTGAGCTCATGCAAGATCTCAGTGGAATGGGTTCTGTGCTCATTAAGAAGGCGGACCACCAACACAATGATCCACGTACCTATTCATCATACCCTGTTCACCATATTGCTAGATTTAAGAATCGCTTCCATCTGGACCAGATGTTCCTCATAGGAGGGCATTTCCCCAAGGATAAGCACTTCACGAGCTTTCAAAGAGACAGCAGTTGACGACTTAAAACATATCTCAGTTGTATAGAGGATGAGACAGGAGGTGGACAAACTTTGACTCCAGCCCTGCAGGGTCATTGAGAACCTTGTGAAGCCAGCTCTCCACAGCAGAGACAGGAAGACCACTTGATTTGATATAATCCAATATTGATAGTACAAGCCTCAACTTGCTTTGAGCTCTGTGGCTGAGCACAAGAGCGACCACTTTGTCCAGTCCATCCTTATTCTGTCCTCTCAAGCTCAAAACTTGAGCTTCAATGTTTCCTCCAAACAGTTTCTCCGTCGACTTGTAAGCGGAAAGGAGGCTGGCGATAGTATGCACTTGGTGACCCTTCAGGCCACCCATAAATTTCTCGAGGACGACGAATAATGGTGCAAGTTGTTTCAGGAACATTGCTCAATCCTGAGGAAGAATGGTGTCCTGAATGTAGTGCTCAAGGACTTTCTTGATGTGAACAGCGGGGAATTCATGTGTGTCACCCCTGGACTTCACACTGTTGATAGCCGACCAGATACCCTGAGGCTCTTCAAGTTTCGATGATATGCGGTTGGACAATGTGGACAAGATAGAACTGACTTCTGAATAAGGTAGGTCAGGATCATGAACAACGTCAATGAGATCCTTGAAAGTAGAGGCCATGGCGGCTTGGTTGTTGTAACCCTCGAGGATGTCGCTAAGTGTCTCCATGCAGTGCACGAAACGCTGGTATGGCCAGTTTCCGATGACACCAGGGGGACCCATTGCTGGGAGAAGACCATCAAAGGGTTTGGCATGGTTGACTCAAGCAGGGTTGTCCAGTGTCAAGATGCCAAGAATGTCGCCTGGCTCAAGATTGACACTGGGCTGCTTAACAAACTGGACAATACCATCTTCAGCAGCGACAAGGGGCATGTACCTATTACGGGTAAACAACAACACCATTTGCCCCATTGAAGCAGGCTCACCTTGATCTCTGCGTATTGTTCACCAGCATTGATGTGGTCGCCACTGTCAACCAATAACTGGATGAGCTTTCCAGGACTTGGGCTCCTTAGTTGTGTCAGATCATTTTCTTGCTCAATCAAGCATGTTTTGGAGTCAACCATGAGTCATAGGGCTCCAACTTCTTCTTGCCAGTACACCGAGTGACTGTGACCATCAAGAAAGGTGAGGAGGCCGCCATCAGCAAGAGGACATGCTCCAACCATTGTCCTTCCACTAGACCGGCTGCACTGAATGCTTTGACTGTCCTAGGACCAAGCCACTCCATAACAGGAGGTCTGTTGGACAGCGAAGACGAAGGCCGTATCAGAGACGCTGAGCCCGATGTAGGAGACAGTGGTGTTTCCTCAATGCTCATGCTTCATCTCCGGTCATAGAAAAGATGAGGCCATCGCCATTTAGTGACTTCTAAAGCACCGCCGAGTTCAAGGCTCAGGCGAGAACTGGGTCAGCGTGGGGGGCCTGAGGCAGAACGAGATGAGAATTGGGGTGACAAGTCTTTTCAGTCTGAATTGTGAATGGCAGAAGCCTGTGAGACAGATCCATAAGGCAAGAATTACCCAGGGCATAGGGTGATACATGCCATTGGGATATAGTGAGATGGGAACCAACGAATCTTTGGGGCAGCATATCTGTCGATCCACGAGAGCTTGCAGGTGAGGGTGCTTGGGAAGAGTTTGTCTGAGAGGACAGCGGCGACAGCGGATGATGTCGTCTTTTTGGCAGACCATGCATAGCTGAAGAAGTCAACAACCCATCCAACAAGTCACTTGCACTAGGAGGTGCAGTTGTCACTGAATGTGTGAGATGTGGAGTGAGGAGGGTGGGCCCCATATAGGGTTTGCATGGGACATGGAGGGCCGAGAAGGAATGCCTTGTGGGTGACGAGTGCACAATAGCGTAAGGGGCTGGTGGAGGGGCAACAGTGCCTAGATGGGGGGAGGTTCATGTGGAGACCATGTCATCGCCGTTTGGTGGGTGCAACAAAGACATTGAAGCAGGGTGGCTGGGGCTTCACGAATGTGCTCGGGATGGGATACAACTGGCAACAGGATTTGAACTTTGAGATTTCCCAAGTTTTCAGACTCGATGTGATGTAGAGAGGTCAGCACCCAGTGGTGGTCCAGACAAGGGAAAGGGTAGGACTGCATTCCGATCAGAAAACGACCCTCTTTGGAACGGTTTGAGAGGAAATACCATAGTAGTCATTGCTCGTTCTCCTCAAAGGTTTGGCTAGGTCTCACGATCGTGATGACTGGGGTTTCTGCCACCTCATGTTGATGTGAGTGATTGGCAGGGCTCTTTGTGTTATTCGTCGCAGAGACCCAAAACTGACAAAGGACGGCTTTGGTGTATGGGGTGGACTCGCTGGTGAGCTGGGTCGGCTGGTGCAAAGGGAGCAAGTTATGAATTGAACGGAAAGATGGCAAGGAAGAAACAGGGGTCGGTGGCAGGGTCGCAGTTGAAGCATAGTGGGCTGGGTGGTATGTACTTTCTGACGTGGGATGCAAGAGATTCATCCGAGAAAGCGGAAAAGTTGCATCACAAAAATAGTAAAAACAGGTGATCAGATCATATGTTTGATACTAATGATCTGCCTGATAACAAGCTAGTGATATTGTCATGGTGCATATGAATGTCTCAAACAAGTTTCTAAACTACTCCCCAATCCTCAGATTCCGAAGCTCAGCTGGGATCTCCAAGAACGGATGAATAATGTTGCTCAGATACACCTTGGACATGTCATCAGTTTGCACATAGGTGACCCCATGTAGCCACTATGTACCATATTAATCGATCCACCCTGCTTGCATTTAACGCGTCGGGTTCGGAGGAGCCTGCCTCGGGGTGGATGCCTTTAGATTCTGGTGGGCCTCCCGGATGATGGGAATGGGCCCCCTGTTTGGGCATATTGAGATGCACCAAGGTGCACGACCGAGCCTGATGGAAAAGACCATGAGCCATGGACCGAGTCATTCAGGTGAGCCCGGGGTTGAGACATGAGCACCCCGTCTGATTCGATTGAGCCCCTTTCGAGGGGCATTGTGATCCGCCGAATTGCATGGCCGAGCCATAGCGACAAGATCCATTGCCCTCAGCCAAGCCATTCGGGTGAGCTCGTGCATGGGGCATTGGGCAACTCGTTTGATTCAAATGAGCCCCTGACCAAGGGGATCGTGAGCGACCGAATTGCACGGCCGAGCCCTAGGGAAAAGGCCCATTGCCACTGGCCGAGCCATTCGGGTCAGCTCACATTTGGCAAAGTGAGTAACCGTCTAATTCGAACAAGCCTCTGACCGGGGGCATCGTGAAGGACTGAATTGCATGGCCGAGCCCTAGTGACAAGAGCCATTGCCTTAGGCTGAGGCATTTGGATGAGCCCATGCCTGGGACATGAAGGACATTCAAATGAGCCCCTTTCGAGGGCTGTCACGAGACATCGTATTTTGGGGCCAAGCCCATCCTAACAATCCCATTACCTTGGGCCAAGCACTTCAGCTGAGCTGACAGTTGGGAAAGTGAGCAACCCGTCTGACTTGAATGAGCTCTTGATCAGGGGCATTGTGAACAACCAAATTGCACGGCCGAGCCTGAGGGAGAAGATCTATCGCATTGGGCCGAGCCATTTGGGTGAGCCCATGCTTGGGACATGAGCACACCATCTGATTCGAATGAGCCCTTGTTGAGGGGTATCATGAGACACCATAATTTACAGCCAAGCCCATCATAATAATCCCATAACCATGAGCCAAGCCATTCGAGTGAGCCGATGCTTGAGACATGGGCATGCCATCTGATTCGAACGAGCCCTTTTTCGAGGGGCATCATGAGACACCGTAATTTACGGCCGAGCCCATCATAACAATCCCATTAGGATGAGCCGAGCCATTCGAGTGAGCTCAAACTTGGGAAATTGAGTAACCCATTTGATTCAAATGAGCCCCTGAACAGGGGCATTGTGAATGACTGAATTGCACGGCCGAGCCTGAGAGACAAGAGCCATTGCCTTGGGCCAAGCCATTTGAGTGAGCCGACGCTTGAGACATGAGCACCCCGTTTGATTCGAACGAGCCCTTGTCGAGGGGTATCATGAGACACCGTAATGCACAGCCGAGCCCATCCTCACAACCCCATTACCTTGGGCCAAGCCATTCAGATGGGCCCATGCTTGAGACATGAGCACACCATCTGATTTGAACGAGCCCTTGTCAAGGGGTATCATGAGACACCGTAATTTATGGCCGAGCCCACCCTAACAATCCCATAACCATGAGCCGAGCCATTTGAGTGAGCTGATGCTTGAGACATGAGCACGCTGTCTGATT
Source organism: Boletus rex-veris (assembly GCA_038088795.1). Taxonomy (NCBI): domain Eukaryota; kingdom Fungi; phylum Basidiomycota; class Agaricomycetes; order Boletales; family Boletaceae; genus Boletus; species Boletus rex-veris. Next base: position 9,680 of record JBBPJQ010000916.1, read on the forward strand.
TGAACGAGCCCTTGTCAAGGGGCATCGTGAGACACCGTAATTTACGGCCGAGCCCATCATAAAAATCCCATTAGGATGAGCCGAGCCATTCAAGTGAGCTCAAACTTGGGAAATTGAGTAACCCGTTTGATTTGAATGAGCCCCTGAACAGGGGCATTGTGAAGGACTGAATTGCACGGCCGAGCCTGAGAGACAAGAGCCATTGCCTTGGGCCGAGCCATTCAAGTGAGCTGATGCTTGAGAAATGGGCACCCCATTTGATTCGAACGAGCCCTTGTTGAGGGGTATCGTGAGACACCGTAATGCACGGCCAAGCCCATCCTCACAACCCCGTTACCTTGGGCTGAGCCATTCGGCTGAGCTCACACTTGGGAAAGTGAGCAACCTGTCTGACTCGAATGAGCCCCTGATCAGGGGCATTGTGAAGGACCGAATTGCATGGCCGAGCCCAAGTGAGAAGATCTATTGCCATGGGCCAAGCCATTCGGGTGAGCCCATGCCTAGGATATGGGCAAGCCGTCTGATTTGAATGAGCCCTTGTCGAGGGGTATCATGAGACACCATAATGCATGGCCAAGCCCATCCTAACAATCCCATTACCTTGGGCTGAGCCGTTCGAGTGAGCTCACATTTGGGAAATTGAGTTACCCGTTTGATTCGAATGAGCCCCTGACCAGAGGCTTTGTGAACGTCCGGATTGCACGGCCGAGCCATTCGGATGAGCCCGTGCCGGGGAATTGAAGTTCTAGCGTTCCAGGATGAGGGGACCGAGATGCAGGGCCGAACTCATCGGCCGAGTCATTCAGGTGAGCATGAGTCATATATGTTAGGGCAGCCAATCATATTGCATGTTATCAAGCCCCTTTTGGCCACCCATTAGTTATGCCGAGAAACATGATTCAACCCCTGATGTGAGTATCAACCTTGCCGACTGCATCCGAGTCAAATCTCATCTGGCCATCAAAATGGAAGTTTGATCCCAGAGATTCCCTGATAGGGACTGACATTTAAATCATAAAACAGGATGTAGCTGGACCGTTAATATCACTGACAATTACCCAGCTCCTGCCCTCACCCAATATGCCTCTCCCTGATTGCAATTCAGATATTCCTTCCCACTGGACCTTGGCCATGCAGGACAATCTGGCAACTTACATGGTTGCACTCTTCCACAGAAAGATCTGTCATTCACCTGGAACAGAAGTTCCCCTTACCTACCCTGCTGTTGCCATCGAAACTCTTTGTGAGGCCGATTTTCTTGTCAGCAGAATGGCTGAAGCCTACCAAAACCGTCGTAATTGATCATGCTATGCGATCTGGATACACGCTGACTACAGATGCAGTTTCCATCCCTTCCTTAGACATTATTCGCCTTGCTGAGGCCGTTCAGTGACGCGGTTCAGGCGATGTCCTCATTGATCCACTGGCCAATAACAGAATGGAAGAACCTGACCCTGGTGAATGGAAGGAACTTCGGGATCCCACCTTGATCACTGATCAGTCAGGTAACATTTTGGTTTGGTATTTGCTGAGTTCCATCAGTCGCCCTAACCAGGTGTGCTATCACAATGACTTGCAATATCCAACCTGACATTCCATAGAAACTGATGTGGGACAGGATTAAGCTACTGGAGACTCCTCTGCTGCAGAGAGTTCAGGGATCCAAAGGCCCCAGATGGCGCACCTCATCCAATTTATTCAATGAAGAAGCTCCCTTAAAGGGAGCTATCAACATCTCACCCACATGGTTCCAGCAGGGCCGACATGTGAGCCACACACCTACTGCCAATGGGAGAGTCATATGAGACTAAATAATAATTCCGAAGACCAGAGTTGCCTCCCCCAAGATGTTGGCCGTTTTGAAGGGTGAGAGGCGAGGGATGGCTGGAAGGAAAATGGGTACTGGCTTCAAGAGACCAAGCTGCCATTTTGTCTGGTGCCATGGTGATCATGCATCCCGACATGTACGCTACTGGTCGTGAGGTCATGGTTAGGCTTGGGTGATGGGCTGAGGGAAATGCAGAGGCCAATATGGCATCGGTGCTCAGCGTTTGGCCTTCGGTCTATAACGTCGCGTCGGTCATGGTTAATCGTGCCAGTCCATTACATATGGATGCAAATGGCAGGCCACAATGGTTTGATCTCCTGGCCACCATAGGTGAATATGAGGAGCTAGACTTGGTCCTTCCTTCCCTCGGCCTTCGGCTTCGGTACAATGCGGGAACCGTGGTAGCTATGTCCGGGCAGTTGTTGCTGCATGGAGCGGGTCCTGTCCATGGCAATCGGGGGGTGATTGCATTTTATATGAGGGAAAATGTTCACGAGCATTGTGACATCTCACGATGCCACTATATAACTCTGGAGAAGGTTCCTGGCCATACGTAAATAACTGTAGTACCGACTCCATGCAGTGTTGTAACATCATTGGTTCTTCAATGCAACCAACCAACCCAGCTCAATACCCTCACACCCAAAGCCTCCCCACAGTCTGCAGAATCCTCCATGCCTCTAGCATACTTCGGTCCAAATCTTGCAGCTCGATGAAGGATGCCTCCAGCTCCTCCATCAGTTCCTTGCATTCCTCGTCAATATCTTTGACGTTGTTGTTGCTAACCACCTGCGATGGGGCCGAAGGCCATTGATTCTAACACCTGTTGATTCATTGTTCTTGGAAACAGGTGACGAGACATACCTGGAAGAAATCATGGGCTTCTTCGGCCAGCCCTTCAAATGTGTTCTTGAACTCTTGGCGACATGGCCGATCAGGAGAATTTCCACACCACCATGCACCTTTCAAACCGAAGGGTTGCTCGGCAGATACAGGGGCCCAGCCCAGAAGGATGTTCTTTGCCATTGAGAACATATCCCAGTCAGAATCGTTAATTTGACGAAGGGCGTTTTGTAGCTCTATCTCACTCGCAGCCGTGAAGAGCGCTGAGAGGCATTTTGGGGCCCGTGTTAACAGTGGTCGGACGGTACCGCAGATCGCAAATGCATACATAAAGTCTTGCTAAAGATTCTGATTAAATCGAGATTTCTCGTACCAAATCCAACCCCACATTCGTTTGCCAATCCTCTGACCAGGACGTCAAGGGAGAATCACGCAAATGTCGCACAGCTACTTCCAAGCAGCAGGAGGCATAATATGCCACCATCTGCACGGTACCTTGTTTGAATCGCTCAGTAGGTTGTTTATCCGGTTGCATGATGATGGTAAGATCAGTGAAAGCAAGACGCGACAACAAGTCCACTTGGACCTTGCTGAGTCAGTGGGCCTTTCCAATCTGGACAAACAATCGGGCCGAAATTGATTGTGGTGCTCCAACAAACCTTCTGATATTAATGGCTACCTCATTCAATCTAATCAACATTGGTTGTGTCCTGTTGGTCAAATCCCCGTCGGCCTAGGTGAAAGGTCTTGAGCAGCCCCGTTAGTGCTCGACTCCCAGGACTCTTGGCACAAGTCATGCAGCCGATGGTAAATAGCCTTTTGCCTTTCGGCATAGCAAGCTGGACCGTGGAGGCTTTTGTTTTCGGAGACGATAGCTCGGTGCTCCCAGTCTCCTGCCCTCCTATTGAAGAAAGCTACTGTCCATTGAAACTCACTTCTGAGTATTTCTTCCTCTTCCGCCCATCTGTCCCTTTTAGCCTTCACCTGAAGCCATTGGACCTGATAAACTGCCAAATCATGAATTAGCTCGCCGAGTGTTTTTGGGTCAGATGAACCCACACTCGGACAGCCAGTCCATCTGCTCGGCATCTTTTGGTAGCTCGACAGACCAGAATCAGGCAAGCTTGTCATTCCGATGACCCCTGATATCCGGCATCCCTTTGGCAGTGTTAGCCTTGAGTTTCTCATCAAGCATTGGCTTATATTTATCAAGCAATCTTTCATCAGCGCCGAGGGATACCATCACCTTCCTAGAGGCTCGGTATATGGAGGCTTGTATATGCAACACCCCATCCACTGCATGGATCTTGCCCTAAGCACAGGTAGATTTAGCATAATTGCCAGCATTGCACACATCCTTTCGAAAAAGATTTGCCTTGTGTACCAATGCCAGGCGGACCTCTTGAAGAGCATCATTGGCTTGCCCAGTATGAAGCTTCAGCTCCAGGTCTCTAAGAGTGTCCAATCCAAGGGCCGAACACTTTTCGGCTCCAAGAGTTGAGGGCAAAGGCAATTTAACCCAGTGTGGCTGCTGTCTGCTGAGCATATCTAGGATATCCTCGGCTGTTGAGTCCCCCTCTCCCTCTTCGCCATCACTATCCAACGCTCCGTCGCTTGTCTCTTCTAAGATCATATAGGCAGAGGCCTTGGAGCAGAAACCAGATACCTCAGAGCTGAGGTGATCAGCCCTACGAGCCAGCACCAGTTTTTCGATCTCTGTAGCTTGCACACCGACATTTCTGGTGTTCTTAGCTAGCCGAATCTGGGATTCCTCAATTTTGATTCCCCAGGTTAGCCAAGCAGTTGCTCTCCCATCTAGGGCAGCCGACGATGGCTTCGCGCCGAGAATGGCCAGCTCCACAGCATGGATTGAGGGGGCTTTCTGTGTGTCATCTTCTGGATATCAGGCGTTTTATGTTATTACATACCCTGTTTCAATTGAACATCAAAGATGTCCATCTCGGACACATCATTGGCCCGACCCTTCTGAGCCTTTTGCTCTTGTTTGGCCCATCCTAGCTTCTGTCCCTTGGTCACGGCATTATCAAGAGCAATGAATGCCGCCGTTGCTTCTGCCAATGACGACTTTGCTTTCCTGTACTTCCTCGCCAGGCTTTGAGTGATTCGGACCATCTTCATAAAATTGGAATCGTTCATCTGGAAGTCAAGAAGCTCCTGACAATGAGGCAATGACATCCCTCGAGCCGACACCAAAACCACATTCAGGACTGACCAAAGTGTTTCAATTATTTCTCCTTCCACCCAACCTGCCCCGGGAATGAAGAGCGGGGAGTGCCGAGGGAAGCACTGAGACTGATGGCCCTGCAAATGCCAGAGCCCAATACCGGAGATAATGTCAATGTTCTCCGGAATGTTTAAGAAGACGCTATGCTGGATCCTTGAACGGAGCTTTTTCATGTAACAGCAATTGACGTCATAAAAGCTTATCACGTGGGATATGTCTTTCATATTGTGGCCCATGGCATTGGCCAAGAAATAGTCCATATTGACCTGCCTGCAAACCTTGTCAATCCATTTACAAGCCCCTCGCTGGAGGGAGACACATGCCTTTCACCCTTCTGGAAATCCACAACAGAGTGGGGAACAAAGCAGCCATGTTGTGCGCAAGCCATGCCTCCGATGCCCATGGCTTCCAACTTCCCTCGGCTTGTATTGGCCTGATTTACGGCTCAGTGATTGTTGCAAGACGATCTCTGAATTGAAGCATTTGCCCCGAATGCTTCGGCCCATGGTTTGTCAGACGTACCTCCTGCGAATGACCTGTGGCCCTC
>JBBPJQ010000917.1:0-15141 GCA_038088795.1 Boletus rex-veris
TGCGGTACGTTCTTCTTTGCGCCTTGTCCCTCCTCTTGCTTCGACTTATGCGTCTCGCGTTCCGAAAGTTCAAGGTCAAGTTAACGAGCGTCATGGTGGTGGATTTCGCGGGCTGTTGGGTGATTGAAATGGTGTGCAAATACTTGTTTGCGGATTTGGAGCCCAAGCCGCTGATCACGCGTGGACGGGAGCGGAGGGAGGCAAGGCGAAGAGAGCAGGCGAGGATGGCGGAGGTGGCAAAGGAGGAGAAGAAAGCGCAGTAGTTTTCTCATAGTGGGTTAGACCAGTGGTAATATTGCGGGACAAGGGACGGTTTATCATCGAGTAGAGTTCGTTTATTGTATGAGCTCTCCGTGTTGGTGGCACGTCTTTAACGAAGCAAAATTTAACGTCAACCACCCTTCTCAGCAGGATTGCAAGCATGGCTCTTGAAGTGTACCATCCATTATGCCGGAGTTGATGCAAGATGGATCATATGCTGTACTGCCATGTGCAAGTGATCCACAGGGGGGTAGAAGCAAAACCGGGTGATGCGACACGGAGTCGCGTCCACGTCGTTTGGAACCCTGAGTCCCAACCACTTGTAACGGATAAAGCGCCACTGAAAATATCCTGTCAGTCTCTTTCGCCTGCCAAATCACCTCGCGTCATCAACCTGCCAATGCGGCAAGAATTCAGCAGTGTGGTCGCACATTTTCCTTGCCTCCAACTCTACCTTGGCGAACATCTTTTCCCTCTCTCACACAAACAAGACATATGCATACGGTTGCACGTTGGTTGCACGAAACCATCGATAGGCTACGGGCCCACCATCATTTTGGTCAACGCCTCGTAGGCCAAGAACACTGCCATCCAACGGAGCGTCTGTCTAGCACCGGCCTCGCTCACGCACCCTCGGGTTCATTGCAGTGGTAAGGCGAGTGTACGCGCACAGTGGGCGTGCTGGGCCTCCACATTCTTGGATTTCTCTGAGTCCTGCAGCCAGTGGATGTCTCCCCTGATTCGACGAAATTTGTATGACAAGTTCGCCGTGACATGGAGCATAACTCGGACAGGAGGAACAGCTCTTGTAGGGTCGCTTCGACGCGACGATATCGTGATGACAGAATGATTTTCTGAATTCTTCTAAGGTCTTGAACGACTCGGAGCAAGGTACATATGTGGTCGGTCGTTGCACGCTGGTACGTATGCATAATGTATTGTAATGTTACTAACAGCACGTCAGAGCCAGCGTCCGAGTCGCCAATCATCCGTCCCTCCGGTTGATAGCATTCGCAGAGCTGAGCGCCGGGGCCCAAACATTCACTCTCCATTGTCCGCGACATCCGGGCCATCTTCAGCTTCCCAGTCAGTGCCCCTTTTATCTTCATCACCTTCTAAATTTGACGACGACTCTGAGGACGTAGGGGTATATCTGCCTCCCCATCTAACCTGAGCGTTTGGTGAAATATGAGACTGCGAATCTTGAGCAGGTCCTCCAAAACTCGTCAAGACTGTCCCTGGCCCGTGACTGCCTGGAGGTGACATTTGGGGTATACGGCTGCTTAATGACCTGACTTCTCGCCAGAGTGCGCGATTCTCTTCGCGGAGGTCTGATAGAAGACAAGCAACTTCATCTGAAAGTTCGACACTATGGATAAATGGGATATCAGCGCTCTTCTCATGCGCAGGTGAAATAGGACATAGTCTTACCGGTTTCTCCCTCTCGGGTCGGGTCCTAAGTCTTGGCGCTTTATTGCTTCTAGTAGATCTGGCCGGCCACGCAAAAATCTTGGATGGTAAAATTCCCAAGTTTTGGGAGTGGAAGATATGTGTTGAGCGTGCGGGGTCTATTAATTGCGATTGTGATGGTGATCCATGTATGCGTGTGGGGGGTATGGAAAGATAGGGCGTGCAAGACAACCATTTACGACAAAAAGGGGGATGAAGAATGCAGGCGACGCACCATATTGATCTTATGAAACCCATACATACTAAGTTGATGGACAAAGGATGAAAACTGAGCATATGCTCAGCATCAATCAGAGAAGTAAAGAGGCAAAGAGGCAAGACTCACGTTGTTATGCTTGAAATGTGACCTAAGTATGCTCCTACTGAACTCGCCGACGTTAGACACGACGAAGCTGAGTAGGTATCGCATCAATCGGACATTTGAGCATTTCAGAGGTTGGACACGAAAATAGATACCTTGTCCCTGGTTCCGTCCATGAGATGAAATGCTGTGATTTAGTATCAGTGATTATACTAGGAGAAATACATTGGTTAACACATAATTAACATGGCAGGCATGGCTTACTGATAGAGTTTTGTTACAAAGTTATTGGTACAGGCCGACTTGGACATCATGGTTCGCTCTTGCTGGCCAGGCGAGCTGGATGTATTCGAGCTTGGGCCACCTAGAGGAAATGAAAAGTAAGGTTTAAAGGTAGTCAATTGGGTCAAGACGCGCAATCAAAGCGAAATCTATATTCACCAAATGGACCACTGGCAGAGAGCGAGCCAGAGGTGCTCCCCAGATTGTCATCTGAGGAATCAACATTGATTTCTACTTGAGGATGCGAGTGTGGTGGAGAGTGCCACCGAGTGAGGGATAAATGGGAATGGGTACGAGTACGAGTGCGAGAACGAGAACGAGAACGCGAGCGGGAGTGGGAGTGGGGACGGGGACAGGGGATGGAACGGGTACGGGTACGGGAGCGTGAGGGTGAACATGAATGGGTGTGTGTGTGTGTGTGGTAAGACGAAGGTGAAGCAATGGAGGCAGTGGACAGAGGGGAGCATTCAATCGTTGGGATAACGGGAAGAAGGTGGGCATATTGACCACCTAGAGTCTGCGATGAAGAGCAGGAGTATGAGTGTGAGCGCTGATGCATACGTGCACCGATGCCAGCAGAGGTCGGCACAGGGAAACTTCGGAGGCTAGGTTTTCTGGGCACGATTTTCTCCGGAGCGAGGTCTGAAGGAGATTTTGAGCCAGAGCTGGGTCGTCTCTGAGACAGAGCGGGGTCTGGGGTAGGGACTTCGTCACCCATTGAAGTGTTATGGGACTGATCAGGCGTGAAAGAATGTCCATGTGGTGGGCTTTTGAGGGCGTGACTATTAATTGATGGACTTAGCGCAGCGAAGCTAGTTAGTACGGGAGAAAGACATACCCTTTTTGAAGGTACACGGCACCTTTGAACATTAAGTGACCGGACCAAAAGAGCGAAACCCAGGGCACTTACCATCCCCCATAACCACTTGGTAGTTTTTCGATAGTACCTCCTGAAGACACTTCTCACGAGAAAAGTCTTCAAGTTTAAGTAATCCCTAGAATTTTTCATTGGAGTTAAGCTGTGCGCGACTGTGGAGCTTATGACAAACCTTCTGGAGCATTTCAATCCACAAACTATCATGTGTGACCGCAACCATAGCACAAGGCTCCTAATGAGAAACATTTAACTATGGTCACTGCGACTGACTCCGACAAACACAAGTACCTTCTTCAGCAAGTATTGGTTGATCGAGTCTCCGGGATGGAAAGCCTAGCAGTGATCCATCAAGCATGACAAGCTGCTATGTATGGCAAGAACAGATAAACAGACCTGGGATACATCCGGCACACGATCGATCGTTATGCGTGTATCCATGTAGAGTTGATTTACCGAAGAGTCTTGATCCACTGTGTTGTCGGTGGAACCCTCAGTTTCAGATGATTGCGAAAACTCGGATGTTCTGCCCCATAGAAGGTCGTTTACATAGGTCCAAAAACCAAAAAAAGTACCATGTCGCGTCTTGACAGAAACTGTTTTCAAAAATAGTAACTTGTTGACCGTGATTCTGAATCCACGGATAAAAACCGTCTGGTTGACCCCACGGCGAAGCCTTCTATCGCCAATGTGGTTTGGGATCTCGTAGGGGTACGTGGGACCAACACGTCCCGTGAAACCATGCGTGGCCGCCCAAATGTAAGCCCTCGCAGGGACACTATCTTGGTGAACTTGTCCTACTTTAAATCTAATGGGGCGTCGGTTTTCCCGGCCGGGACCGTTCCGTCTTGCTGCCCCAAGGGACCATGAACGTGCTTTGTGAAACCCGGTGATGAGGTAGAGAGAATCATTGTTGATGAGGCGGCCGGCCTTTTTTGGGTTAGTGGCACATTCGTACCAATCGACCCCATGTCGAATCGCTTCGTCTAGGAACCTTTGCTCATTTGCCAGATCACAATTTTCAGCACCTTCTGGCAGAACGAGGACTGCGCCATCTTCCATGGATAGGCTAAATCCGTAATCCGCTCTTTGATACTTCGATCAGCTTCTGAATTTTCTGAGCCACTTGAAAAGTAGCATACCTCGATGGCTTTTGGTCGCAACTATGAATTTCTTGAGATATCAGTTCCACGGATTCGCTTGAGATAACACCATGAGCAGACACTGTGTCGTCTTGGGTAGCGAAGTCGGCTTCTGGATCTAGTATAATGGGGGTAAAGTCCTCTCCAACGAGCTTGGGATATGGTTGTTCGTTGCGTGGTAGTGTAATGTTGAACAATACGTCAAAGCTACCATCGATGGACGAGACAACGCCAACATCGCCGATCTTGAGTCCCTCCAGCTGATAACTTTCGCGGAGCTGGGTCTTGAGTTGTGGAGTCCATAATGGATGTCCAAGGTGAGCTCCAAACAAACATCTGGAGTATGCTTCGTGAGGGGGAAAGGGCATGTTACGGTCTAAGCGTACACTGCGCATCCACTGAGCACCCACTGCCTCAACAAACATTGAGTCTCCGACATGCCCTCCGGATTGTTCCGTCTTGATCAAGTTTCAAGTTGCCACTGTCAATGGCATATCGATGCATCTCCGACGACGCTCTCCGGAGCGACTGGCAGAAAATCTAAGACGGGTGCACCCAATCCAGGCAAGTCGCAGGTTCGGCGTCACGGTGATGGAGGCGCTCTTCCTCGTTGGTTCGTTTTCTGAACGAACATGGCTACGTACTGCGCGGATCCGTGTGGAGGCGGCGGTAGTACGTGTACAGTGGATGCCGCTCTAAAGTATCCATTGACAGACGAATGCTCGATCCGGCGGGGGTGTGTCATGTTCTAGTACCGCTTGTGACGTTGATACTAGGGTTCTGGTGCGAGTCCAGGTGTTTATAAGATATCCGTTTGAAGTGTGTTCACGAGGAGCTTGCCAGTATCCTTGTACGTGCTATGATGGCGGGGTGTTCATCTCATCCAGCATGACTAAGTGTAACTGGCCCGTGGGTTCATGAGTGATGCCGGTTATTGGACAGACATGCTGCTGGACAGCGTTAGATCTTGGCTATGACTCAATGAGACATTGATGCAAATGATCGAGTAGCTTGTTGGTTATTCCCTCGGCTGCTTCATGCAGTATGTCTTTTTAGTGTATGTTGAATCGAATAAGTCATGAATCCCAGTTGATCAGATAGTTCGCTGTGGTCATTGATAAGGAATCACAAAAAAGGGGTGGATTCAAAGCCGTAAGGTGTCATTAGGTAGTCCAAGGTCAACAGACTTTAGTCCGATTTACGAGGTGAACGAGGGCCGAACAAGCCAGGGCTTCCGCGGTCGGGAACAGGCAGAATGGGTTCCGGAGATGATGACTCGGACGGGGAAGGTGTTGGCGCTGCGAATGATATCAGTCACAAACTTCACACACGGCCGTTGAAACCCACACTGCCACGGCCATGTAACCCCGGAATCTCGCCTTGGTGCTGGTACTGGTTCAGGAGAAGAATCGTCCCGCCTGTTTGTATGACCGAACAAGCCAGAACTTTCGCGGTCGGGAAGAAGCTGAGTGGGTGACAGCGCGGGATTAGCTACAAAAAGGATATCAATCGGAGTTTCCTCAAACACAGCGCGAGACTCACGCTGCCACGTAACCCAAGAATGGACTTGTCTTGGTTCTGGGACTGGCTCGGGAGGAGGAGCCTCCTGCTTTTTTCGAGAGCGACGGTTCGATCGCTGCTGGACGGTACGCCAAGATGGGCCGGCCGGCGGCATGTCCTCGGGCGGAGGGGGAATATGGGGAGGTGGTGGGAACCGAGGAGGCAGTGCACTAAATGTCATTCGTGATTTCCTGTGTTGCTTTGAGCAAAAAGCAAAGGGATCAAGACGGAACAACAAACGATTCAGGATCAAACTCTCCACCCGGACCGTACTTGGACTTCATCATCATGAGGGATCCAAGCTCACTGCAAGGAAGGTGAATATCAAGATTTGGATATCACTATGTGGTTACGCACTGTTGGATACTGAGGCGTTCCTCGTGCAGCTTACCAACCTCGCCCAACATCATACGAACCTCTGTGGCAAGAGCCTTGCTGAATTCGTCTAGATACTACAGAGTCGACGTCAGTTACATCAAAGGAGGAGTCGAGCAAAATGAACCGTACGTACCCCTTGAGTATTGTAAGGGACCTGCTCGTTCGCAGTGGCACGGACAGCGTTAATAGTCTCCTCGTGCTGCCGGGTGCTGTCTGCTCTCCAACTTACAGTGAGCATCGGAGATCATGGAGAGCCCAAATCACTCACCATTCGACAGAGTATTAAGCAGTCCCATGACTTTCTCAATACCTATCCGCTTCCTTGAGACATGAGCGATCAAAAGAAACTACTCAACTCACCAGCTTTACTTCCACCTGCTTGCCTTTGTTCTTCCTCGCGCTGTCTAGCCGCTGCTTGCTCATCCAGAAGCCGGGAAACTATTTCCATTAACTCTTGCATCTGACCATCGCGCTCTTTCCAACGTCGTTTCTCTGCCCAATGCTCCTCCATTGGCGCACCCTTCTCTTGGCGAAGAAATTGGTCTGGTTGGATCATGTCGGTGGAACCAACCTGTTGGTTGCTGGATGCTCTGTCCTGTTTTGCAACCATTATTCGTGGCCCCTTCGACACTGACATGCGTAATTCCCGTTCCTGGTCTAGCTCAGCACGGGTATGAGCCAATTCAACCTCGAGAGCAGCAACTTTGGCTTCCCGTGCTTCGTCGAGACGCGCACGTTCGCGTTCGCGTTCCGCTGCGAGTAACTCCCCCTCACGTGCCATTTCTTCTCTTTCCAGACGCACGACTTCCAGAATGTCAGAAACACGTGGGGAGGCCGCATCCTGCTCGGCTGTATGAATCGACTCAATGATCGAAACTTGATCATCGACCGCATCCCAACCCCGAGTACAGGTCAACAAAATGGATGAACACGGGGATACAACATCCTTGTCCTTTGGGGAAAAGGTAAATGCTGCGATGGTGTGAATAACCAGGCCGTTGTGCAATCACCATCCAACTCACGAACGTCTTTTTCACTGTGAACCAATAGTTGTTCGACATTGACCGTCAACGTTCCCAGCCGCTCCCCAGCACCTAACATACGTTGAGATTCCAAGGATTTATAGACCTCAAGACAAATGGTGGCCGATGGATCTGACGGTCTACGACCTCTTTCAGGACTAAACCTGATTGATGAATGAGCTACTCACATTGGGATCGACCCCCTCCATTCGACGGCGTCATCATTTGTTGATGAACGCTTACTCTCTGTTCTCCATTCCAACCCACTGTGCCGCACGACGGTGTAAAAGCCGGTGGGGACTCGTCTAAGGCCAAGAGCAACATCTGTCACTCGGATACCTACCTTATGGTTAGCAATCTTTGCAAAGTGTGTAGAAAAGTGAGTTTCATACCAGCAATAATCGTTTCATCGTCCGCATCCGTGTGCGTTGCAGAACTCGAGGAAGCGGATACATGCTGTGGCGGATCCTCTGGTGCAAGTGCTTTATCCATCGCTTGCTCCTCCTCCGCACGTTTGGGGTAAAGGTCAGAAACACCCGGCGTTGGTACGCTGCCCTGTCGGACAGGTCAGTCAGTAAACTAGTAGCTAGGCCGCTAAACGCACAGTCAGAGAACTAGACTGCGACTTCCATTCAGAGGGTTGGTGGGGTAGGTTTTCAAACACATGACTACCAATGTCCAAGGATATAGCACAAGTAAATGGGAGTTAACACGGGAGAAAGACCTACCCTTTGTGAAGGTATACGGCACCTATGACCATTAAGCGGCCAAACTAAGAGAGCGAAGCCTAGAGTACCTACCGTCTTCCACAATTAGTCGGTAGTTCTTCGATAGCACCTCCTCAAGACGTTTTTCACGAGAAAAATCTGCAAGTTCGAGTAACCCCTGTCATTTTTACCGAAGGTAAGGTGTGCGGCGCAGATTACACAGCTGATGACGAACCATCCGAAGCATCTCAATCCATAAACTATCATGTGTGAGCGCGATCATCGCACGAGGCTCCTAATGGGAGGCATCAAACCGGTATTTGACCCCTAAAATCAAACGGACCTTCTTTAGCATATATTGGGATGGAAAGTCTATATCAGAGAGTAAATCAATGACAAACTGCCTTGTATGATACCACTGATAGACGGACCTGGGATACATCCTGCATGCGATCAATTGTCAAGCGCGAACCCGTGTAGAGTCGACCGTGATTTTCCGAAGAATCTTGATCCACCGTGTTGTCCGTGGCACTCTCAGTGCCAGATGATTGTGTAGAGTCGGATGGTCTACCCCACAGAAGGCTGTTTACATAGGTCCCAAGCCCCCCAAACGTACCCTGTCGAGTCTCGACAGAAACAGTTTTCAAGAATAGCAACTTGTTGGCCGTGATTCTGAATCCGCGAATGAAGATTGCTTGATTAGCCGTGCGGTGAACCCTTCCATCGAGAACGCGGTCTGGAATCTCGGACATTGGTCCAACACGTCCCGTGAAACGATGCGCGGCCGACCAGATGTAAGCCGTTGCAGGGTCACTGTTTGGGTGGATTTGTTCGACTTTGAACTTAACGGAGCGTCGGTTCTGGAGGCTGGAACCGCTCCGTCCTGCTGCTCCGAGGGACCACGAACGTGTTTTATGAAACCCAGTGATGAGGTAGAGGGAATCGTTGTTGATGAGGCGGCCAGCCCTCTCGGTGGCACATGCGTACCAATCGATCCCATGTCGAATCGCTTCATCTAGGAACGTTTTCTCGTTTACCAAATCACAGCTTTGAGCACCTTCTGGTAGAATGAGAACTGCACCATCTTCCATGGATAGGCCGAATTCGTAATTCGCCCTTCAACAACTTCGATCCATTTCTGAGTTCTCTGAGTCGCATGGATAAGTAGCATACCTTGACGGCCTTTGATCGCAGCTATGAGTCTCTTGGGATATCAGTTCCACAGATTCGCTCGAGATGACGCTTGGAACGGATACTGCGTGGGGTTGGGTAGCGAAGTCAGCTTCTGGATCTAGTATAATGGGGGTAAAGTCCTCTCGAACGAGCCTAGGATACGGTTGCTCGCTGTGTGGTAGTGTAATATTGAACAGCACGTCAAAGCTTCCATCGTTGGGCGAGACAATGCCGACATCGCCGATCTTCAATCCGTCTAGCTGATAGTTTTCACGGAGCTGGATCTTGAGTTCTGGAGTCCATAATGGATATCCATGAGCTCCAGGTAGACACCTGGAGTACACTTCATGGGGAGCAGAGGACATGTCGCGTTCTAACTCCCTAGCGCTTCAAGCACAGCCGAATTCGGCACTGCACGCCCACAATCCTAAACATTGAATACATATTGAATCTGCGACTAAGTCGTACACCCAGATTCCCCTTACCATCTCCCAGCAACGCAGAAAGGCAAAGAGGAGCGCACCCAGGTCCAGGCACTGTCGTAGGGATCGGCGAGACGGGTCAGTGCAGAGCAGCGAATGCCTTACTCTTCGCTCGTGTCATTTGCGAGCATATCACTTAAACCACTGATCACAGTATGACTTACTATGGTCGATGTCCCGAGCGCTTCTCTACCCGCCGATTCCCATGACAGCCCAGCTGGAAAAAGTTCGCATCACTCACAGTACGGCCGAAAAGGCAATCGACCTCTCTCGAAGCCTTTCGGGTTGATTTGAGGAGGATCCGAGAGAGCGCGAGTTTGAGGCCGGCCGGTCCGTCACGTAATGAGGCACGAGTGACGCGCCAGAGGGACAAGCGAGGGAAAGTGGCGCAGCGCGCCATTCTTTCGCGCCACCTCTGGCACTCGCTGGCTCATCGAGTAGCGCAGCTCGCGCTCGAGTTTTCATCTCGCCGACCGACTGCTGGCGCCGGACTACGTCCCCACCAGTCGCGTCCTTCAAGCCGCGAGTCCCACTGACCGCTGCCGTGGCTATGCCCCACCGGTCAGGTCTCCCTTTCTGACCAGCTGCTGCCGTCGGACTGCGTCCCCACCAGCTGTGTCCTCAACCCGCACGATCTCTGGCTGAGGCTACGCCCCACTGATCATGCCACGGACCACCTGATCACTGTCGTGGACTGCCGTCCCCACTGATCGGGCACATGCCGCTGCCGTGGACTCTGTCCCCACCAGTCTTGTTTACTGTCACGCATCACTTATGTCACACTTTGTCAGTCCGTCGTAAGTCGCAAGCTCGTTTTCGTACATCCATGGATTCGCGATCTGCGCGATCCGTTGGATGGTGTCACCTGGGCCAATACGGGGGATGACGACGCATCCGAGTCTGATCCAGAGACCGAGGCCGGATCCGCGTTCAAGTCGTCAATGGATGACTATACCCGAGCATTGCGACTGGTCGTTCGTCTGAAACAACCATTCCATGCGTTGCTGCTCCAGCAACAACCCATGGCGAGTTTAGGCGAATTGCTGCCGAGCATGAGATTGTTGTTCCAGGTCTGGACCTGCGGATCGGGATATCCGGATTGAAGTTGTGGAAATCTTGTGATGTCACAGCCTCATTCAATGGGGTCTATCATTTGCGTTTATCTAGCTGTATGTTGTCGTCACTTTACTATCTCCTCCTTGTCTTGCTTTTGTTTTCCTCTATGTACGTAGCTCGAATCACGTAGTTCGGCGGCGTTCGCCCACGAAGGCAAACGAGAACTTCACGGCGCGTAAGACTGTCCCCTACTACAACCGTAGTAGAGAACAGTACCCTTGCAAATTGCAACGCGTCATTCCATAACGACCACCATACTACAACCTGCCCGAGAGAACCATACATCGGCATTTTGAACATGCAAGTTGGTGACAGAGCGACACACGTGCCCAATCGAGCAATTCGGGCACGTGGTGCCTAGTCAAATTTGTTGTGTGCGTTGAAGGAGTAGAACGCGACATGTCCTTTTCACACCACTGCTCGCGGAGCTCCTTTGACCAGAGTGGCTTGTTGGATCTTACCCTTACCCAGTATGACACGTCTCCCACTCCGCTCAGTGTAGAACGAATCGCCCATCGCCCTCCCTGCGTGGCTCAGCCGAGACTGTTGAGATAAAGAATGAACTCACCAAAAGTATCTACAGATCCACCATGGGCATGACTCGATTGTAGTCCGAACCACCTTAGGGCCGTTTGGGCATCCCTGAAACGGTAGACCCCAACGGTTGACGCACTGCGTAGTGTGACGTCGTTACCTTCCACTTCCCATGAATTTTGTTCATTTCTGGTGCAGTTCCCACACCAAAATCTGTTTACCTTTACCTCCTCGCTGACAGGGGATCAGCACAACGGCAAGTCATTACATCAACCACCCACTACAATAAGGTGCCTTTCTTAGCTTTGATTGTTTGCCACCGTGGTGCTGAGATGCACGCCAGGTTCTCGTGATGAAACATCAAATTTGACACCGAAGCACTTGTACTAGGTCACCCCGAGAGACCTCGACAGTATTAGCGGGGACGTGCTCAAGTCGCGGGAGATAGTTCCTCTGGACGATATACTAGATTATTCCGCCAATAACCACTTGTCTTCTTTGAGAAGCGGTGCCATGCTATTGATCAGTGTAGACGAGGCCGAAATAAATCATCGATCTTGTGTCAAGCTCTTGGTATCTCAAATGTCTTTCCTCAGTCTCGAGCATGGTGTATGAAATATGAGTAAACTCCTAGTACTTACTTGATATGTTACGGTTTTGCCAATATTGGGGTGAGAGTGCCACGCGGGATAATTCTTTTGAATGATATGCTGTTGTTCCATTGATATCGACTTACCCTTTTCGGGCGGCGGTGCCTCCAATGTCATCTGCTTGGTGTCAAGCTCCAAATCTGTCAACTGTAGCCGTAGCAGCAAGAACAGCTTGAGGGAGCTCTTGAGGAACGCACATTGATGTTCTTTCGGGCTACTCTTGGCATACGCGAAGATAACTGTAATGATATCCATGCTGCGTTGTCGAGCCCAGGAGAGTCCTTCAGGACCAGAGTCGACCTCCTGACAAGGCTGAAGAATTCCGTAATTCGGTACTCAACAAGCAGAATCGCATGGCATCAAAGGAAGGACGTACCCTGGGCTACTACTCCCGGTGACACACGACTCTGAACTTCGCTGTCTCTCATAGAAAAGTTTCCAGAGGAGTCTAAGGACTGGTAAAAGGATAATTCCATGGTCAGGTTCGTACCAAAACAAGTGACTGAGCTTGATGACGGCGAACCCAGTCGAGCTAATGAGCCAGAAATATTACCGCCAGTTGCAGTATCGCCTGATCGAGGATGGATGTGTGGACTCGTGTTTCTGGACTGGCAGGCAAGAATGGGAGGCAGAGTGCGGCAAGATGTGGAATGCACACGCCCACGACATTCAAGGAGCACTCGAGCAGCCGTCAGGCCCGGGCCGACCATGGGTTGTGGCGGTGCCATAGGTGGTTGAAGAGTCCGCCCCCATCATCATGCACGTCGTCGGACTCGGATGGGTTTCGACTCTGATCAGGCATGACATGCAGTGAAAGCTCAGTCCCCTGAGAACG
This sequence comes from Boletus rex-veris, assembly GCA_038088795.1. Lineage (NCBI taxonomy): Eukaryota > Fungi > Basidiomycota > Agaricomycetes > Boletales > Boletaceae > Boletus > Boletus rex-veris. The sequence continues at coordinate 12,788 of JBBPJQ010000917.1, forward strand.
ACACGATATCGCTCTGTTCCGAGCCCGTTCTTGCACGTCGTACGCTGTCTCAGGTCGGTTCTCTTCTAACCCCGATGGGCAGACCTTTTCTCGCGGCACACATGTTTAGTAAGGATCGATTTGCCGCCCACTGGCAGTGTTGTTCCATATCAGATGAACCCTTGTATAGCAGGTGAGTCTCATGACCGGCCAGCCACGGGGATATCACTGAACGCTAGCAGGGCCTCTTCTCTCTTTCCCCCTCGCCACTTCAACGATGTCGCCATGCAGAAATCTACTCTCGTCGTTCGCAATTCTCGCCACGGCACTATTTTTTGTAGCTCCAGTAGGTATTGTCGCTCAATCTTCTCAGGCGACTTGTCTGCCCCCTTACGGCTGGGTACGTCCTCTGCCCTACCCAGGGTGTTTCGCTCTCAAACTGTTTCCCTGACTAGATGACCAACAGCAAGGGTCAGAGCCCTTGTCTAGTCGCTGCATATTTGATAAGTGTGTGCGATGTCGCCCGTACGTTGATTTCCCGTTATGTTGGGCTCTCTTTCACACTTCTGATATTTGACAAGCATTCGTCGTCCAACCGCTCCCACCTACCTACCATTATATCGGCCCGTATGCAAGCGGCCAAAGTACGTGCGCCTGTAGCACCATCACGTACAGCGCCTTTAGCGCCTGTGCTATCTGCCAGAACGCTACGGAAACGAAGTAATGTGAATCCCCCTGAAAGACGTCTGAATGTCCTCATCTTTCACATCAGCTGGAGTCTGTGGAGCTTCAATTGCTCGACTGTATATCCAGGATCGTATGTTGTCGCACACTAGGCCATCTGCCATGAAATTCATCATTCTAACAGCTACCCCCCGGGTATTCCGAGTGGTACGGCGGTGCCACACTGGATGTTCCAAGATGTGGCGGTATGCATGAATCACATCGACCACTTTCTGGCAATGTGCTGAAGTCCTTTTGCAGACAACCAATGTGTTCAACGCGGCGCTTGCTCAGTCTGCTGGTGGTAAGTTGTCATTTTCATAGCCGCATCTTGTACTCATCAGATCGTTCAGATCTTCCAGAATCGACTGCAAGTCAAGTTCAGTCGAGCGTTTCTAATTCCGCAACGGCGGCCGGTACTTCAGCATCACTTACGGCTGAACCGATTGGAACGGGAGCCGGCACTTCAGCATCACTTACTGCTGAACCGATTGCAACGTCAACTCAAACTTCAACTTCCGCGCCATCGGGTAGCGGCTCAAAGACCGGGGCAATCGTGGGGGGTGTTGTTGGCGGTGTCGTTGGGCTTCTAGCGATCGTTGGACTTGCCGCATTTTTCCTCGTGAAAAACAAGAAGCCCTCTCAACCTCAAGCTCCGATGGCAGAGCACATCCCTTCCGCCATTTATACAGACGGCACTTCTTTTGGTCTGTCGGACTTGGTCAAACCCTGATATCCGCCCTCCGAACGAGCGCAGACGAGAAGGGTGACCTGTTTCCGGTCTGGGCATCTAGCAAACAGACGAACTATTATTTAGCTTCTTGTAGTCATGAAGTGCGTTAGTAATGAACAGAATGAACGTGATAACTGGAGAGCAGGGTCTGAGTCGACAATAAAACATGAATCGTCAAGGATCACAGAACCTCTAGTCACCGCTCTGACGCTCCACGTGGGATCACGTCTCAAAGGTATCATGCGTGTGCGCTGAACGAGTATTGTTGTTGAGCACCTTATCCGCGAAGACCGCAAGCAACGTTGAGTTCACACCACCACGAATCTTGACAGCTTTACCTAGTTATTTCTAGCCATGATGGTGGAGCAGCTGTACGTGATCCATGTGCACAACAGTTCAGGCATTTGCCACGGTGCACAGCGATCATCATTCTTCTCGGTGATCTTGAATGGCGCCGCAAGAGATGGGGGGAGTTTGATGGGGTCAGAACGCCGTACAAATCCATATCCATTGTTGCAGGATGGTATGTACTTTCCTTTATGGACTGTTTGACGTATAGCGCGCTGATGTGGAGCGGCATCCCGACGTTGACGCTCAAGTTGTGGGACATGACGCAAGATGGACGGAGATATTCACAAATTTGTGGGGCAACCATTCGATCACCTGAGACTGGCCTGAGGGTCTAGGCCAGCTTGGGGGAAGGGTGGAAGCTGCCATGGCCTGTCTCGCCTGACATAGCATGGGAGTCCGAATCAGGGGGCCATATCATGTTACCCACATTCAGCAAACCCACTACAGTACACTATCTCATACTGCATACGGTCGTACTGCATAAATCTCATATTGCATTGGATTTTGTGGATCCCGCGTTGGTACAGTGTAGAATTAGCAATTAATGCATAATGCATCGTGCATTGAC
>JBBPJQ010000918.1:0-15083 GCA_038088795.1 Boletus rex-veris
TATACGCACGATGTCTCTTGCTACCACGACCACTACGTGCGGGCCGAGGAAGTTGAGGGCACTGCATTGACTCTCGTGAGTGGTGACGAAGCAACAAGGGATGTCTTCAGCGCTTTGTCCGGGTTGTAATCACCGTTGCTATCAATTTCCGCAAGTGGCATGCCTGAACCCCAGCATATCCAGGTGGGTGAGTTCCTTGAGACACCGCACACCCACGGAGGAGCGCAAGCCTCCAGAAACAGAATTCCGGCAGGGTCGACGAGAAGATACTGTTTGTCAGAGAAAGCGAGTGTTGGGATAATGATCACGGACTCGGTCCCATTGGCTGTTGACGGCCAAGCAATTGTAGTCTGATAGAACGGCATTGTGATGGCCTTCCGAGCTATAGGACGTGGTGCAAGGCAAGGCCCGGGAAGGTAACCATCCATGTGGGGGGTAGCGGGAAGTACGATGAAGCAAGTGGACAAGAGTTTCGGCTGGTGTACTTTGAAGAAAGAGTCGTGGTTGTCACTGTTGGCGGACAAATAGCGAGTGTTTATTCATATAACGACACATCCGTGGCAGCACCCGCTCTGGGCAATGAGTCAGGCATCCGTCATGACAACAGCAAAGAAAGATCGACTCTACTTTATAGGGACAGATCACAAGATAACTGCAACGGTAAATGGTTGAAATCATTTTCTTCGACAGAACACATGATTAGCCTGTGCGTTCAAAGTAGTGGGACGGCCACGTACGTTAACTTGTTTGCATGTACGCGAGGACGCCAGACCACTGAACACAGAGTGAGCGGATGGACGCCCAATGACGTTCAATGAAGTGACCACGGGACCGTTCTTGAGGTCTCTAACGGTTGCCCCTTCTGCGTTTGAAGCAGGCCTCACCTCCTCAGAGGCCCAGACAAATTTGCTCGGGGTCTCTCTAACGGCCACCCCCTTTCGCCGTCGAAGGAGGTCCCCATTTGGTGGTTCGTATTGGCCAGTCCCTCGAGAGCTGGTTCACATCAACGTGCTGGTACGTAGCAAATCTGCATCAAACGACACAAATGCAGCATAAAGATGCACCCACCGACGAGAATTCTCTAAATCCATCTTGGGCGTGAATGTAACAAATATCCCGCTGAAGAAAGAAAAACCAATACCTTTGGATGAAGAACCCCAAAGTTTTTTTCAAGTTGAGCATGCACGGGACAGAGCGAAAACAGAGCGAAAACGGATAAGTCCACCGTCCGAGACAACCAGCAAGTACGTACTACGCACAGCAACCACAGACCCAGTGTTGCTGACAAATCAATACAAATGGTAACCATGGAAATGGAAAACAGGGATGATCTACCTGCACTCCTACTACACATTCTCATGTCCGTCACCTCGCAGGGATTCATTGAAAAGCGCAATCAGTTTACATCTATGTGAGGTGGAGGCTGGAATGATGCGTTGGCCAACTGAGGTCATGGAAATTATCCAGTGCTTCTCGATTTACTGAGAAGCAAACAGGATGTTTTTCTCTGGCGACAAATATTCTGGTTTCGGCGCCTCTGTTCTTTCCCTTATTTCACATGAGTCTACCCGATCAGGAATGGGGACGTTCTGGTCGCACACCGCTTTCGCAATGAAAGCGAATCACTGACCTTGTTGTCACTTCGCTGATCAGAAGAACAATTTTGAGGCATACGGATAACGATACGCTCGTTCTACGCGCCAACCCGCTCTCTGGAGCCAAGGAGGTTACTTCCAGAAAACGGCGGCTTTATTCGCGATACGAGCCAGCCTCATCGATCGAGTCGCTGCCATTACGACTCCTAGTCATGACTGTGGAAACTTGATCCGCATATAGCTGTCATTGTGTCAATGTCTGTCTATCGTTGACGAAGGTTCCACCTCTGTAGACAGCCATATAGACCTCTATCACGTCGCTCGTTTATTCGGGTGGCTTGCGCTAACAAGGAATGCTGCTGGAGACACAGATTTCGAATCTGTATATTAGTGAGTTCCCCACCGCACATCATAGCATCCGATCAGGTGGGTAAAATAAACCGATATCATTCGCGTTTCAATCGAGTATGGTGACTGATGGAGGCTGTTTGCGGTCCAGAGATTGGGCAGATGAAATGCCACTCTGCCGCACGGTGGCGCGGCGAAAACAACTCATATTCACAGCCTCTTCTGTAGGTTCGAGCTATAACGGAGTAACGGAGTTGACTGTACCTGCATTCATGTTGCCACGAGTCCACTGGTGAGTTCTCCTCAGTCACGGGGTGTATAATTAATTGGCCAGCTCCACGGATTGTATAATCATCGAGAGATACACTAACGGAAACGGCCCAATTTTCTCGACATGAGTATCCTATGAAAACATTTTGGTTCGCTTGTGTTCACGACGTGACATTTCACCTTCCCCGGCGCCACTGGCGGACTGACCTTCATCCTGTAGTGCTTATTTAATTGATCGGGCGTTGGTGGCACGCTCTCGTGCACCGGTATCCTTGCTTGTTTCCTTGGCAAGAAGCCTGGGATCAAAGTGCAATATCTCGATCAGGCTAGTGGCTGTTCCGGATGAAGGTAACTTGACAGACGGCGAAATGTGATCTGTCAAACTGAAATTCGTACCACTCACCCCTAAAAATGGTATCTATGGTAAAATTCCGGTCCTGGACGCTTATCAATGCTCTGCAAAAGCGTAGCTTGAAGGTGTCACCCCAGTAATTGTGTTGGCCATGTGATTCGTGGAAATGATAAATACAGTAGCGATGCTACCCCAGAGCCTCACCAGCATGGAAGCGTACACTCTGCTCTCTCTCGGCCTATTCATTGGCTTAGCCACCTCATATGCTATCTCTGTCCTAACCGCAAGGGAGCACAAACGTGTTGTCGATGGCTTTCGAGTCGTTTCAGAGAAGTCATCTACCGATAAAGGTACCGGTGAATGTCGGCCCAAGGTCTTCATTCCGAGGACGCTTGCAAGATGGCCGTGGCCACGTCATATCAGCCAGCACTATTCCGTGGTGAAGGAGTCTGCTGATTGGGCAGCGAGCTTCCGTGCCTTTAGCCCGAACGCACAACAGGCCTTTGATCGCGGCGCTTTCGGTCAGCCCATTCGTTCATCTACCAGGGTATGCGCTTACCTTGCTTGGTAGGTCACCTTGCTTGTATGGCTTATCCAAACGCGAAGAAGGGTAAGACGTCGCAAATTTGCTCATTGCTAGTTTCTGAGCCATTTGATCAGAACACATTAGAGCTGGTTGTGATTTCATAAACCTAGTCTTCGTCATCGATGAGTACTCGGATGTGTCCAACCCCTTCGAGGTCCAAAAGCAGAAGGACATCATCATGGATGCCTTCCGCAACCCGCATAAACCACGACCAGAAGGAGAGTGGGTCGGCGGGGAAATGACTCGTCAGTAAGTGCCCTACCAGTCCCCTTGAGGATTCGTCAAGGACGTCCATCAACCACAGATTCTGGGAACTTACGATACGGAATGCAAGCGAGCAGTCTCAGAGGAGGTTCATCGCGGGGTTTGATGAATATCTCGAGGCTGTCGTGCAGCAAGCCATTGACAGAAGTGGGAGTCACATCCGTGATATCCAAAGTTACATTGACATCCGACGCGACACAATTGGCGCAAAGCCTGCATTTGCTCTAATAGAGCTGGGTCTTGAAATTCCGGACGAAGTTATGTCGCACCCCGCAATTCAAGAGATGGTTGTCGCAGCTATCGACATGATTTGTATCTCAAATGTTAGTAATTTTCGTGGTCAAAAAGTGTCGCACGAGGCTTACATGCATGATCATCTCTCAGGACATTACATCCTACAATATCGAGCAATCTTGTGGAAACGACAGTCACAATGTTGTCACGATCGTAATGAAAGAGCTGGGTACCAACGTGAACGGTGCGATGTTGTGGGCGCAAGACTGTCACATTGAACTGGAGCAAAAATTTCACGCTGCTATGGCAGCGCTTCCTGAGTTGGACGAACCCTTGAATTCACAGGTGAAGGAATACTGCAATGGGCTGGCACAGTGGGTACGGGCCAACGATGATTGGGAGTTTGAAGGCGGGAGATATTTCGGCGACAAAGGCCGAGAGATCAGGGAGAAAAGATGGATGTTCCTTTTGCCAAAGGAGCGAAAGAATGACGCGCAGGAGGTCGGGCCCATTCTCGTTGATGGCTCCCTGTTGTAATCTGGTACGGAACCTAGAGAGATGCCTTTGTGCATATCAACTTTGTATTATGTAAAAAAAAAGAAAATGGATGGAGAGTCGGCGGACACCGTTTAATTGAGCCTTTCAGCTTCCAGTGCCAGCCTGTTCCTTTTCATGGCGGACCAAGATTTGCGGGTGTGGTTTTGCATAGTTACTTCGAGACTTTGGATAATTCTCAGAACTTAATAAGCGCTGGCCTTGAACTTGAAGTTGCTCGAACCAGTGACGTCGACTCGGATGTCCGAGACAATCCACAACTTCGGCATCGGATAGCTGAGTCGAACTTGTTTCAGTATCCGGTGCTAAGTTGTTCGCTTCATTCTGTGCACAGAAACGGCTGTACGGTGAACGTTGGAACTCTCACCTTGCAAGGCGGTCCTCCGAGTCGCGACTCGCGGCGACTCTCGGAGCGTCACCCAACCGACTGGGCCGCGCGACATGATTTCAGCTCTGAAATAATACCAAGCGCATCCCTTTCACGAAAGTGGCCCGGCCAATCGTCCACCGCCTGCTGATCCCCCTTTGTTTTGATCGGCTGTGTATAGTCGAGGCCTCCCATGCACAGCAAATATCCCTGAATCACCACAAAGGTTGTTTTACATAATGCACTGCAAATAGCTCCATTAACACTCGGGCAGATCATCTTGGCACCCTCGGTTCACGAAACGTTCAGCAGCCAAGTTAATCCAAGTGTGAGTATTGACCCCCCGCTCATGTCCTTCACACTGTCTGAGTTCCATACCAGGTAGTGAGATCCACTGCCATAGTTCATGTTATCGGATCAAGTGAATGTGACTAGGGTCGGGCTAGTTTATGTTCCGGCACGAGGTGTGTTAGAAGCAGACGCGTGAGTCGGTTCCATCATTTGACCCCAACCTGTTCTGCCCACAGCGAGCTGCGACATGTGACTGTATCAGGATGAATTCCTCCATCTTGGCACTCTTGCAATCTATACCTCGCACCGCATCCACTCGTTCCATCATTGTCTTCCCTGATTGAGTGTTTGGTTCCGCGGAAAAAGAGCGTAGACATCATCGCGACGAAGTATCGCTCCTATCGGATCAATGAATGGATTTCATCATGGAACGCGTCCGTTGCTAATTTATAGGAACTCGCAGAGCCGAAGCGATAGTCCTTACGCATGGTGGCTGTCATTATGCTGATTTCTCACAGTATATGGCTTGATGGAAGCCAGCGCTGATACCGTAATATTCCACCTCGTTCGCAGCTACATCCTTCTGACGGAACTCTGAAATCGTCCTGCGTAAACATTCTTGCACATGACGTCGACTAGCAAGTCAATCAAATATGGCCAGATGGGGACTTCTCTGGGGTAGCCTATTCCTTCGAGCGCATGTATTGCATCTTCGAGGGCAAGAAATTTCACCGATAAGACTGTGTATGACATCCTCTAGGATGGGATGTTCATTCTCTGAGAACTGACATATTAACACCCTTTCTGCCAGCACGGCACGGATTCATGTCGATTCAGATATATACGGTATTGGCCCACCGTTCAGACTTGTACATCATCTCCACACCGGAGCAAACCCAGGGCTCTCATGGTAGAATGCTCGACATACTTCTTGGTGATCACAGCCAATCACTGCAGGTGAAGCAAATATTATACACGATATAAGGTTCACAAAGAGAGTTAATGAAACTTCAACGCAAACTACGACCCCCTAGATGTTTGAGTTTTGAAGTCGTTAAGCAATCACTGTATGTCTCCGTGCATCCTGTACAAGTCATATATCTTCGTCCCCCTTTCCCTTGCCATTAACGACCACTCCAGTCTGGGTTAGTCCACACTGGTCCCAGCTGCCCGGACCAAACTTCTTGGCGTTTGTGGGCGTCTTTCTTGGTGTCAGTTATACTCCACGATTCGAGACTGCTTAGAATCTTACTGACTCCTGCTGTCTCCCTGTTCGCCCGTCTCCCAAAAACCTTCGACCTGCAGCCGCTCAATGATACCTTTTTGCGCAAGTCAGCACTGTCATGCGCCTTCCAAAGCAGTACTACATACCCTGTTCACCCGAGTCTAAATATACGCCATTTCTCATAACCGAGTCGGGGTGAACAAGACCCACAGGCCTTGCTCTCACCGAGCTTATGAAGAAGGGTGTCACTGAGAGTGCAGAGAGATAGACGTAGAGTGCTTTGAGTTGCATGCTTGCCTCTTTGCTGCACTATGACCCAGTAGGCTGGCTTTATAAGTCGGACGGCGATCACGTCTTTTGCATACGACCGAGGTTATTTCAGCGCATTGCATTATGCAATGTTGTAGGGCATCTTGAGGCATGCATCATGGCAATGCAATCGGCATCAGGTCGAGCCGTAATAGAATCTTTTGATCGGAGACGAATATTCACAGTCCTCATAGAGGTTACGTCGAACCGCTAACTATGTCTTGCAACATCTTTCTCATTGCATTCAAGACTCGTTGTTTCCAGTATCGCACAATGTCGAGAAATGTCGACGAGGTTACACGTACTTGTGGCATTATCTCGTCACAGGATGTGATCTGATCCTGTGCAATCCTCCGCCGGCTCGCCATCGCTTATGCTTCTATTAACCTTGTTGTCGATGGGGCGAAATGCATTTCCACGTCATACTGACCCCGATCGCGATGTTATAGGCAAACCGATGCTCTTCCCCTTCCGTATACATAGGTTCGACTAAGTCTCCATCTTCCGTTGCAACCCTGGGCCCTAATGTGCTTCCATTCGTCCTCTGTTGAACAAAAATGCAGTGTCCCTGCCACAATGCCTGAAATTGGACCTGCAGTCCAGGCATGATTGATGCGGACACAAGAATAGGTCCCGTTGGCGCTCACTCATCTCCTATTTCTTTTGGCCAGAACCATCCGTACATGCGATGCATCGATACCTATGCTGCCTTTTTAATCTATTCCGTCTTCCTGAAGTGCATGGTGTTTCAGAATGCGATTCAGACGAGTCCGATGATCATAAACGGGGTCCCTTGTACGTACGGATGATATTCACAACGCGTCGAACAAGACATTGACATAATCATATAATAGGTACCTTTCCATTCATGCGCGCGTATGATTGGTCTATTGTGACCGTCTTTACTGCGCAATGGTCCGCTAGAATTCCGCCTGGAGGTGCCAATCAGCAATTGCGAGGTCCCCAGCGACTAGTGCCACAGCCTCCATATCGACGTGTATGTCGGCAAATTCATTGCCACATCTCATATGATTGGTAAGGAGGATACAGCCAGGGCCGAGATTATTCGTGTCCCTGGACCTGCAATCCAGGTTGAGGTCGACATCAACACTCAATGTAGGGGCGATTGGATGGTTGAATCGAGGCGGACACTTGAATGCGTTCAGTTGCCGTTCACTCCTTCTTGTCTCTTGCACGTTGGTGCATCCTTGCGACTTACATAACTAATCATCCATCACGTTGTTTACCATCAGCAAAACAACTGAAATGAACGGCAATCCAACAGCACTTTCGCAACTGAGCAAGCCCCCTCGTTGGCTGATGATCGTAAAAAGTATCTTACAGCACCACTACTCACTGGTGAACCCCGCCGGGGGCCGGCGGTGGGCTTCTAAACTGCTGATGTGACGAATGGCATACATATGCTGCATTGATACCCCTGCTACCACCCCCTCCGTCTAGACTTTATCTGGTTTTGAAATGCGGTTCAGACATGCATTATAAACCCGCCGCGGAGGCGCCACATTCGTGGATCAGTCGTGGTCATGGTGCCAAAGGGACAGACATAAAAAATAATTCATTCATCCTTGCATTTATCGTGTTCTGAGTGTCTAGATAGGGAGATACACGGAGCAACTGATATGGGACACACAAGAGAGTTGGAATGTCGAGTGACCACGGTCACCGCATCGATGAAGCGGCGATGACGCTTAGCCTTGCCATGCATATGCCAAAACTCATTAAGACGGTGGGTGAGAGATACGAAATGGGGCAGCGAGGCAGTACATACATAGTACACCAATAGATGAGGCTGTGTTGGATTTGGCATAGGACCAGTGTCTCGCTGGTTTGCCGTTCCGATGCTACTAGCCTTTCGCTGAAACAGTCGCATCAGGTTGTTTGTATCTCAGGCTAACCTACATTGTCCTCTGATTCCAATATTTATCTGGCCGAGGCTTAACCCGGAGTTGCGCAGGTTCAAATATCAGTGAATGCTGACGGATGCACTACGTGATTTTTCATGACAGCTTCGATCACCTCTGATAGAAGCACAAGTGGTTAATCAACTCCGCGATTGACATGAGGTTGCCGTAGATAAGCGTACATCCAGTATTATCAACGTGGGGCGCTACTGATTTTCCTTGTCCGAATTGAAGCCTCTGCATTGCCTCGGTCGTGACTGTAACCGTTGGTATCTGGATCGCCCAACTCGGGGGGATGCTTTCGAAACTCGAAGCCAGTAAATAGATTAGTTAACTGCGGTGAACTGGCACTCTCGACCTTTGCCTGACCTTTGTCTGTAGTGAAGAGCTGGACATCCCGAGTGGCATGGCTTGTAGTCTGTTTTCGAGCTTCGGCAAGAACCAGCGTGAGTCTCCGCATGAATGCTGGCTCGCGATACATCTAAGAACGAAACCCAAATCGTAGGGTACCTTAACCAATGCAACGAACAGATGACTGTGTTCCTCTGCGTAGCCCACGCAATTCAGTACGAGGGACGCGACATCAAACATAACTTGCCTCATCATACACGACCGATGTTTCCCAGGTGCAAGGCGTGGCTGCCAAAGTAGTCGACATCGTTCGCGAGACAAAGATCGATCGCCAGCGCCAATGAAGGCGATGCGGCGACTAGCCCGAGAAGTGGAGGTTCGCCTCCGAGGGGTCGCGTTCTGACCACATGTCCAAAGGCAAGCACATTGGTCAGCTGAACCCAGTTGAGTATGATGAGACGCCATGGGCGAAAATTGTCAAATACTACAACCCACCAAAACGCACGTGTCCTTGCGAGAGCAGCATTCCCCTCTGGCTTGGCCATCGATCTCTTCGTCGAGTGCCTGTCAATGAACTCCACCGTCGACCGACACGTAATCGCCCGCCGATTGAACCTTTACTGCGACGGAGAAAACAAAATCAGCACAGTCGACAATTCGGACTTCCTTGCGTTGTGACCCAACATGTAGTGAACTTTGTAAATTGTCCGGAACCGTTTAAGCGAGCTCGATCCTTCCAGTAGATCTCCTTGGAATTGTGCAGTGAACAATGAAAAAAAAAACACGAGAAGTGATTGTCATCCATCCCTTCAAGGTGATCCTTGCCACATTCTCCAGGCAAATGCTGTTGAGACACGTTTGCGTCAGCGCATGAATGATAATGATGACCGCAGTTGATGACTGGATACTTGTACCTCGGTAATGGGTAATGGCGACTAACTTAGCAAAGCTTCAATAAGGACGGGTTCGCATGAGGCTCCGACTTGAACGCTGCTAAATTCGATTGAAATGGCGAATAATATCTCGACTGAGGGCATTGAACGTATTCAAGTTCAACAAGCGTCTCAAGTTTCCCACCGTCTCTTTCGGACCCTTTGCGACATCATCTTGCTCTTCGTGATACTGAACATCGTCAAGAAGCGCCTATAAGCTTGCCTGTACGTGCGTCCCATTTGAGAAGACTAGGAAATCGAAACAATGACGAACTTCTATCAAGGTCGAGGGAAGGCTTGGCCAGCAAGATGGTCCAAAGCGTGTAGCCACCGATGATGCCGTTGCAAACATCTGAAGGGCAAATAATGTGATACTCCCTGCAACCCGTTCGACACCCGCCGGGTCTGCCTGGTAACGAAGCACGCACACATCCAATAGGATCTCAAAGACCAGCGTGTGCCCTCTCAAATCGCTACGTCTTCCACGACGAGCTCGTCTCTCTGCCCAAGGGCACGCGACGAAGGACTTTGCTTCGTCTCCGACCTTTCCACCAATCAAGCATTTGCAAGTACTTAGCTCCTTTTCGTCCGTCTCTGCGTACGTACATCTCTTTCTCTGGCATCGAGATTCGAGAACCGATGATAAGTTATCTTCGTTCTCGTACAGTCCAGAACCTCCCTGTCGACCCCATCCATATTCACCACCAACATCTTCGATTGCAGAGGACTCCACACCAGTCGTCGATGAAGAACCATGGATTTACCAATCTCGTGTACGGACTGTTTACCATTGAGACTTTCGACTGCGCCCGCGCCCGAGGAGACGTTCCAGGGGCAAATGGCTGAGATACGAGCATGGAGAAAGAAACGCGGATGGAAAACGTCGATGAGGAAAAAGTATGGACAATGCCGCCCACGTGGGGCGGGTTCAATGCTAGACATTCGGTGACGTCGGTGAGAGTCTCCCTATCCATCGCCGATCCTGGCCATCGCTGAGGATCTATAACATAGCGGCCTAGTTTGCCCTGTACCGCTTTCAAGGCTCTACCTTGGCTCCAGGCCAGGGCAAAGAACGCCATAAACCTGTAGAATGGTTGGTGACAAGTAGAACACACGCCATATCCCTTACTATACGGAATGCCCTATTCTCGTTCTTGCGCTACATTTGAATCACCAAGGTACATGTTCTCGAATTCTTCGCTCTCGAGCGTCGCCTTCGTACACCGTAGTGAACGAGACGCTAGTCACTGGACAAATTTGAATGAATTGTGTATCACGAGTACATGGACGATTCGCGCAACGTCTCTTGCATAGGGACAGAACCACTATCAACTACCCAGCGTCTACCAAAATCCTTGTTCAGACCCGATGTATATTCTCGCCCAACGCGTCGAGTTGAATCGCTTCTGCTTCATCCATGACCCCAACCACCGTCTGATCTTGGTCCGGCATGACATCCGTGAACGAAACTGATATCGCCGCGTCGTGACTTGGTTGCGACAAGACCCCAAACCCCGTGTCAACTCCCCATGAGCGGTTACGGAGTTGGTCATACAGCTCTCTAACACTGATGATGAACCGAGGCACGAGGGGGCATATGGTTATATAGGAAAATGTTGCCAGATAAATAGGGAGAGTGGCATTTGTTGTAACCACAGTTGTGATGATATCATGGGTGTTGTAAAGCATATTCCTGACAGTTCACAAGTGGTTAGTGTTTGTGTGGGCACTAAGGAATATAGAATGAGAGAAGGGGGGAGAAGGGGACATACACAAGGAAGTAAAGAGTGCCATCTCTCAGGAGACATTGCATGTATTGGTTAGGCTGCCACAGCTTGGTTGCTTTGTACAGCTCCAATGACTCCTTCAATGTTGAGATGACAGCAAGGATCAAAAGAACAGCACTGAGAACAAATCTGGGAATTGCAACACCAAGGAGCAGAGAGGATGGTATCTTGATGAAACCATTGCAAAAGGAAAAGGTATAAACCTGGTCAATTGTGGCTGGATTGTATGAGATTGCAGTGACATGGAGGTCAGGTTATGACCTACCTGAGAAATATGTATTGGGATTATAGTAAATGCCTGCCAAAATGAAGGAAGCAATTGTTTGTGGCACACAAATCAATAGAAGGAAGTAAAGAATCCATTTGGATTGATTCCACATTGCATATACTCTCATGACCATCACCACTGTCATTGAAGGCATAGTCAGCAGGAATGAAATCAGGAGAGATAGTAACTTACAATCAGCAGCAGTCAGGAAGATAGGAAATGTCCAGTAAATTGCAAGAAAGCTTGCAGTACCTAGCAAATATCTATGCTTTAAATTTAAAGTGAAAATACAGTAAGTCAATACACTTACACCTATGAAACTATCAACAACTCAGTTGCCAGCCAAAATCAGATCCATACACCTATATGAATGATGTCATGAATAATTGATGAGGTGCAAAGCAGACAGACTGACTATCATAGGACCAGGAACAAAGGTACTACCAACTGCAAATGCATTCAATTAGATCATTTGACACCCATATTCAACTCAGAACATACTCAAGCCACTAAGTCTTGAGCACAGACTCATCATCAGCCACATAATATGATTGAAACTTAAATCATAACCTACATAGCCCAGCAGAGGCCGACATAACGAACCTATGAGGTTGTCAACTTAAGGCATGATTAATGAATTGAGCAATGATCTTACTAGAACAAACATTGTAGATATCCAGGTCCAAGGTTTGCACTGTGGTACTGTTAATGGTCTAGTGCTTCTGAAAGATTTGATCACTTACCCAAACATAGTCTATCTTCAAAATATTGTTGTTAAAAAGGCAAACTGCACAGAATGAAACAACATACCTCTCCCGACAAGGTGAGGACTATCACAGTTGCAGTCCTTTCAGTATAAGATTAGCATACACAAAGTAACACTCACAATAATCATATGTGACAGCTGTGACAATAACAACTATAGCAGTGATCTATGAGACTGACATTGTCCAAGTATATGAGCAACCTTACTGGATGTATAGTTATTTAGCTGCAGAAGCTTCAAAACAGACGGCAAGTCAGAGGACATTATGCCGTGCACGGAGCAACTATGGTCTCCAGCTAATTAGCAACAAGTGTGGGGAGGGAAGAGGCAAGGTGCCTGTACTTTGATGTTTTAATAGCATCCAGCAGCAATTATATCTTCGACTTAACCCCAATTGCTTCGCGAGCCGAAAATTCCCCGCGATATTAAGCGATACGGGATGGTGGCGAAGCTGAAGGCGCAGAGTACTGACTTGCACTGCCTCAACTACACCACATGCATCTAGCCCTTTTTCGTGCGTGCCGGTGCTCGCCTGCTAGAACTTTGTCTCATCAGGCACCATCAAATTCTAGGGTCGTATTGCACTTTCCTGTTCCGGGAAATGCCATGCGCCTCAGGCAATGCAAATGCTTAGACCGATGCTGGCGGCGCAGGTATCGATGTGACCGCACGACGCATGTACGTCCAAATCGCTCATGGACGAGTGCCAACTTCTGGACCTACTCACGGCTTCAAGCCGTCTCCCAAGTCAATCCAACCCACCGCCTCTTGGTGTTCGCAACCCAGACTATAAGTGCATTTTCAAGTCGGCATTATAGCGGAACTTGGAAAAGGAAGGTATCGACATGGTGACCATGATGTTGCACCCAGATCAGCAACAGGACAACTGGAGGATAAGGCGTTCTCTGCAGGATGATAAGCGCGCTGGCAGTGCCATGAAGAATGGAGAATTGTTCCGTCGTATGCTTGCGGGAGGCAAAGAAGCATCAGCCTCTCATTGTCCGCTGATATTGATGGTCAAAAAGATATGATCACGTACAATTCGCCTCATCGAGAGCGAGGTTTAAGGGATGGGCAATGGTGCCCGGTGCCTTGCCAATTTAGATCAGACAAAGTTAACCCGAAGACGCCGAGGAATCGGACGATAATGCCAAAAATATGTGACACCGGAAGCGAAGAATCAGCAGAGCCAACAAGGCTATGAGAAAGCTCGGTCAGAGATGAGCGTTGCATGCGCGAAAGTGGTCGCTGGTTGAGTATAAAGCGAGCGAGCCTACCACAATCAGCGAAATACCAAATATGCAGCTCAAAGCGCTCTGCCTTTATCTCACTGCGCTCTTGACACTCTTCATCGCAAGCTCGGTCCAAGCAGGTCCTGTGGCTCTCGCTCACGGCGACTCGGCTGCGACAAGTGGCGGATACATAGACGATCGGGGTATGATTTTAGTTTGAAAGATATATCTTAATGTGCTAACTTGTACAAAAAAGGTACACCTGAGGGTCGTCAGGAGAAAGGTCTAGAGGATGCGGATGCGGAGGGTAACAAGGGCTGGGGTCAGTATTATTTTATTATGAGATTGAAACCTGGAATATGACTGACATTAAGAAAAGGTGCACGCAAGCGCACGCCTGGAGAGACTGACCCTAATTGGAGTGGTCGAGTTTGATAGCAAGAAGAAAGTGGACAAAGGGACACCCACGCAGAAGATATACGGCGATGTCCGATCACCGGGGTAGCATGGAAGTTGAGGAGGGCACAGTGGGAAGTCGTGTACCGGGTATACTGAAAATTTGTTTCACCGGAAGCATAACATTCAATGGACCACCAAGTTGTCAAATCAAAGTGAATCCTGCACCTCATAAGGGTCGACTTTCCCGACTCGCGATGCCTCATCTGTCTTCCACCATCCAAGACCCGTGACGAGGACGACCCTCTCTACGGCCTTCTTCCCTGTTGCTGTACCAAGGAATGAACGCACGTGTCCTTTGGATTTGCCGAGGCGCGCTACAACTCGGACTTGGTTCGTAGATGTGTCGTGTCAAGAAACTATGCAGGTTCTGAATTGCGTGGATGACGGGTTGTGCGCGAAGGTTATCAGTGCTGAAACGGAAACGGACTAAATTTGGCCGACTATAAACAAATGTAAATACCTCGTCGACTCAAGGATGAGAAGAAAAGCGCAATCAAGAGGATCCAACCCGACTAAGAACACATAGTTCACAGGATAAATGGAGTAAATCAATGGGATGTGGAGGAAGGTAAGGCAGGGGCGACCGAGATGTATGCACCATTTGAGTCGTACGATCTCGAATGGACGAACCCCAAATGCGACCAGCGAGAACGACAAATAACTCGTGCCACAACATTCCTAGCTGACGGTCCAAGTGCACCGTGTGCGAAGGTGTCGAAGACGGAATGTTAGGCACTGTCCTGTCCATAGATAGAAGTGCGTGAGATGCTGCGGCCAGACCGAGCTGTCATCAACAGAAAGGTGGCCGGCTATGGCTAGGCAAACCTCCCTTAGAGATGGGGTTTTGGTCCTTGTCCGGGCCTGGGACATCGTCTGGTCATCAGTCCGGGTCGCGTCACTCAGCATGGCGCGTGAGTGCGGGCGACTGGCAGATTGAGAAACGACCTCCCCCGAAACATGGGTTTCAGGC
>JBBPJQ010000919.1:0-15067 GCA_038088795.1 Boletus rex-veris
GCCACTTGACCTGGCCTCAGAAGTAAACATGCATATCAGATCCATGTAGACTCTTTGTCAATATTGATCGACCCAGATTAATGACATTTACATCGTGGTACCAACTTTCGGCGCCAGTACACGCATCCTATACAATCAACGCGGCTACAGATAGCGCTCAGTGTGGCAGCCTTGGGGTTTCCATGAGGTTTCCTTCTCTCTTTAAATCCGAGAACTTACTCTGACTACAAACCCCACCGACTACGTGACACGGAAGAGAAGTCGAACATCTCTAATGGCCAGTCCAAAGTATGTTTTCTCACTTGGGTCTCATACCACGCAGAGACTGACATCCGCCTCTCATCGATGATTGACCATGTTTTTACCTTGCTCAGTTCTGTGTCTCTGCCCCCTCCAAAGGACCTCACTGCCTCTATTGTCAAACTTGAAGATCAATACACAGAGGCAGGGTGCTTTGGTGACGTTTATAAGTGTTTGTACGACTGTAGGATGGTATGAGCGTCATGCATTGCTTACCCGCTCGGTTTTACGTACTATATTGCCCAGGTAGCGGTGAAAGCCTTTCGATTCAAGTTGCGGATGGATAGCGGGGTGATTGCCATCATTAACAACTAGACATTTCGCTCTAACCTGTCCTCTCTAGATGGCGCGTCGAGAGCTTGGAATCTGGAAGAGATTAAACCACCCAAACATCGTTCCGTTTCTAGGCATTGCCACTGGATTTGGAGTGTCTGGTTCCAAGGCCTTGGTCTCATTGTGGATGCCCAATGGAAGCCTCGAAACCTTTCTGCGGGAGCATGAGAATCTTGAAGTTGGCCACCGGCTCCGATTGGTGCGTCCATGCCATCATATCACTCCAAGTGTATCATCCAATAAATGTTTACAGTTACTTGACATCTCAAACGGACTACACTATCGTAGGTCACCCGTCGGTAGCCGTTATCCAGCTAAATGGTCCTAACGATAGTGCATTCCTTTACTCTACCCACCGCTCCTTCATCCAACTCCACCCATCCAATTTTTCACGGGGACCTTAACCCTGTGCGTATCCACACTAACATCCTTTTCGCAACTACATCTTTGACAGGCCAACGTGCTTCTCGATGACAATTATGTCGCACGCTTAGTTGATTTCGGCTATGCTTCTATGGTGGGAGAAATACCTGACGCGTTGAATTATCTCAAGAGGTCCACAAGTCGACCGGGCGCTCTACGATGGAATGCACCAGAACAGGTCTCGTCCAACTCAGTGTCCGTATGTCGGTCAACCGCAAGTGATGTTTACTCCTTCGGGTGCATCGCCCTCCAGGCAAGTCTAGTGAACACTGGTCGTGCTTGTCCTTATCCAGATGTAGGTATTGTCTGGTAGGCCACCTTGGTCGGAGATCGGGGAAGACTCCGCTGTTATACTTCGGTTGAGCAAGGGCCAGATGCCTGGTCGGCCGGAGTCCCGGCCAATTGACGACCAGCATTGGGAGCTCATTGCACGTTGCTTGTCGCCAATTCCGAATCGGCCTGTGGCGAACACTATTGTTTTCTCTGTCAAGCAGTTCCTGGAGCGTTTCCCCCGTTCCCACCCTCTTCGCGACGTGATGAAGTCACTGCAAGACCTTCAACAGCCTGACCCAAGCGACTCTTCGTCCTCATCTACTCTTCTTGGATCTACGAAACGGGATGAGGGATGCATCCCTCTCGCTGCTCCTACGAAGAAATCGCGGAATCCTTGGGTGTTCAGGACTCCTCATGAGGAGGAACTTACAAAGCCACAAGTGTAACGATGGGTTGTCCGGATTGCATGAATACGAATCACTTTGGCACCATGACGACAACGCATTGTAGTAGTTCCGAAATCACACATGGAGCGCTAGACGACTTCGAATAAGTATGTAAACTATGCATCCTGGATCATGTAAACAAGGTTACCTTCTCGGCCGATCTGGGGTTCCCTTGCACATTTCACAATGAAAATTCCTACGTACTACATATGGCAGTGGGGTACACGACTTGCGTTAGTCACCATACTTATACTTCCACTCCGTCAGTCACATGAATGGTCCACAGGTAGTTACATTAAGTAACATAAGCGAATGCAATCTCCGTTTGGCACAATGATATTTAGCGTGACAACCAGTTTTTGACGATCTCGCTCATTTCTGCTTCAAACGAGCTCGTTCGGAAACATGAACCAGGGGGAGGATGTGGGTAGATTGCATGCAGACATCTCAAGCTAAGAGGATTGGTGCTTGTGCGCCGCTACGAACCCAGGAGTCGGGGACTTGGCGCAAGCGCGCCGCTACCAATTACTGTAAAGAAGACGACTTCTCTCTTTGTTCGGATCATGGCTAGTTTTCCCACCTGCACTGCTTAAAACCTCCACGTGGAATGGAAAACTCCCCACTTGGGGGTCTCTCCGTAGCATATCGCATCCAATGAGCACCTGCTTTCAGTGCACTCCTTCATCCAATTACTGCGGCTAGCGACTGACCTCTCTTCTATGATAGATTCATATGTGACCGTGTCACGTCACCATCCATTTTGGACCTCACGAATCACATCGTCAAACTTCAAAGTCAGTACTTGGAGGGAGGCAGCTTTGGTGACGTTTACAAGTGCCAGCTCAACAGTGGTTCAGATACAAAGGAGGTTCGAAATCATTCATACTTTGTCCATCCGCCTTCTCACTTATCTCACAGGTGGCGGTAAAGGCTTTTCGATTCAGGCTTACGCTAGGAGTGGAGGGAGTTGATAAACCTGCCCAGGTAGCCGTATCGACAAAGCTTGGGGGACAAAAATTGAGTTTTGGTTGCGTAACAGGTTCTTCGAGAGGAACTTTGTTTGTGGAGGAGATTAACCCACAGGAATATCGTACCGTTTTTGGGCATTGCATATGGGTTTGGAATGCACAATTCCACGTCCTTTGTGTCGTTATGGATGCCCAACGGAACTTTGCAGAGTTTCTTAGAAGATTACGATAGTTGCCTCCTCACGACCCACCGCCTCCACCTGGTGCGTCGCATTGACGTGTAGATCATGTTCCGACGATCTGACTCTGACGCGTTTTGACAGCTAAAGGATATTGCCAACGGTCTTCATTATCGTAGGTCTCGATATTGGCACCGAATGTTTGGATGAATGACTGGGATGTAGTACACACGCTCTCTCCACCCATCATCCACGGTGATCTGAACTCCGTGCGTCATCGATGTATTCAATGATTTAAAAGTTAACTGTTGCCCAGAATAATGTGCTTCTTGATGCAGACTATACCGCACGCCTAACCGATTACGGCTATTCTACTTCAGTTGGGGCAACCTCAGAGGCTTTGGCTTACCTTCGAAGATCCGCGGTGAAATCGCAATCTCTGCGGTGGATTCCTCCTGAACAAGTCCTTTGTGACTCGAGAGAGGGGTTCCAAAAGACCACAAAAAGTGATGTATATTCGTTCGGTAGCATCGCTCTTCATGCATGTCCACATGGCACGAACGTTGGGCTGTTTCTGATTCACTTGCAGGTATTGTCTGGAAAACAACCGTGGTCTGAAATCGATCAAGAAGCTTCTGTCGTCTTGTGCTTGGCTCAGGGTCGGAAGCCCGGACGACCGAAATCCCGACCGACCGATGACCAGCATTGGGAATTCATAAGCACATGCTGGTCGACAATCCAAGAGCGTCGACCTACATCGAAGCGTATCGTATCCACTGTCAAGTTGTTTCTAGATAAGCAACCACCTGCACGACTCATTTGCGATTTGATCGCGCCGCTTTCGCGACAGGGTCAACACCGTTATACTTCCCGGCGTACATCGACATTGGTAGGCTTCGCACCGTATCTCAGCTACCAACTCAAACAGCTTATATCGTACTTGTATCAGAAGCTCTTGATGAAATTTGGAAAGGATTGATTCATCGAGCACCAATATTATCCAAGGAATCGGGGGGACAGACGAGGGGATGAGCGCGTGAGGGGCGTTTTTTGTGGTCGTGCCAAGCCTGAAACGAGCTACCAAGTGACCTCGTGTAAGAGTACATATATACAGAGACGATTACCTTTTCTTCGCTACTCAATAATCGTGAGAACCAACTCATCACCTCACTCTCGTGACTCAAAACACCTCCTTCGTCACCTGTGATTTCACCATTCGAACCAAGTCGCCTTTTCCAACCTGTGCATTACCCGTGCCTCACCGCCATGCATGACTTGGTCGCCCTCCTGACCCTGCACTCGATTCTTGCAAGTTAGACCAAGATTCTCGCGCCAGCATTTGATGAATACGTACGTGCGAGTCATACCGGTCCAATGAAATAGGTCGTGATGCCACTGCCAGTGACACAATCACGGGGCCGTACGTCAGGACATATTGACATTTGCATTCGAGACGGTGTCATTGATGCTGGTACGGCCGTTCAAGCCGCTTTGTGCTACTCATCTTGCTGACAGTGTTAATGTTGGAACTGCACCCTTGACATTCAAGGCCGGAGTGCAATTTGTTGGGTGGACCGCCACATGATATCGAGACGCCTTCTATCAGTGCTACTCTAGGAAGCGATGCTGGTCTGATGAAGAGGTTGAGGAACAGAACCTCCAGCGGGAGGCGACGCGGCACATGGTTCAGAAGGATCAACTTGAGGACGCGGATTAGTGCGCATAGCATCGTTGGACTCGGGGGGAGAAGGTGATGGGACTTGCCACGTGTGGGCAGCGTCCGAGTCGGCGGACCGGTACTAGTAGGTCAGGATGGCATTAGTGTCCTGGTTAAAAAGAAATGCACCCTAACAAGGCATCCTAATTCGGTCCCCGCAAGTTGCACCTCTAGCTTCAAGGAACTTGGACTCAGTATCCAGTCTGGTGGAACCTCATGACGACCATAAATGTTCTTCGCACACTTTTTTATACACCTGCAGGGTCACCATAAGGCGCTTATACTCCCAACATGGGATGGAGAGCCCGAATCGGTCCCCAATCTTGCACATATTATGTCCACCTGGGCGAAATTTAAAACTTCCGAGTCACGTTCTCAGGGACCGGTGCAGGTTTTCGTAAACCTGCAACGTCCGGCAACGACACTCAGCACTCAGTACCCCCCGACCAGGTGAGAATTTTACCAATCTAAAACCTTGAAAATCCAGTTGATGCGGCTAGTCTGGGTCACCAGACCAGTTGACAGCTGCATATCACGCGGATGAGCGCTTGAGCGCTTGAGCTCGAGTACGCTTCTACCTGCGAGAACACTAAATACAGCAGTCATCTGAATCAAGGCCTCTTTCATGAACAAAGAGCCCACCACACACGTAAATGGTCAAACCACAGTTGCTGACGTACTTGCTGTTCCCAGCTATTGAACTGCTTGTACATAAGCTGTGTAGGTCAGCCAATGGTGTGCGGCGTTAGTATTCCTCTCACGACTTGTGAGCCGAAAAACACGAGATGACCAGCCTGCTACTTAACGCCAAGGCCAGTTTCATATTCTCGTCCCAGCGGACAAGATAACGCTCACCGCGACTGAGCGCCATGAACAGGAAGTCACCACGGACGCGTTCGATGACCCTGGCTACGGAAACGAACGCTGGTGATAGTCAAAGAACCCGGCTCGGTTCCGCTGTCAGAGTTGCAACACTACGCGAATCACACGAGGCCACTGGGAGGACGGATGCCGTGTGGGAGTTACTTTCTTCGGAGCGCACGTACGCGAACGATCTCGCCTTGATCTGTAATATATATCTCCCGCTTGCTCAAGGTAGGCTGTCGTTCAACGAGCTTACTAGCCAGCTGCCCGCCTGACATTCGGGTTAATGGAGGCAAACCAGTTTGTAAACCAGGTACTTCAACAACATTGCCTAGTCCTGGGTCCGGCCCATCTTCGCCCTTCAGTTTTACCCCTTCCAGTTCTCTCACCCATCCTTCGCCGATGACCAATGGCGATGTGCGCAGCATATTCAGAAACATCAGTGATATAGCGAGTTTTTCGTTTCGATTTGTCGAGCGCTTGGAAGCAGTTTTTAACCGCCCAATCAACGGTGGTAGCGATGAAGACAAAGTGGGGAAAGTGTTCCTTGAAATTGTCCGTCAAACAGCATATCACTGTGTCTTCACTCCACACTAACTGTCCTTCACTTGCTCTGCGAACAGATTCCGGTCCTTGAGCCTCTTTATAAAACATACTTGAGCACGCATTCAGCAGCACTTGCCCACCTCCAACAGTTTTCACATTCACATTCTTCAGCAAATCGGAACTATACTTCGGTTATCCAGAGCCACCTTCCGCCCGGTACTGATACTCCGGATCTTGCTACTTTTCTCGAGAAACCGAAGCAGCGGATCCCCGAGTATTGTCGCCTGCTTCAATCTATTATTGACAACAGCCCGGTCTCTCACAGTGATTTAACAGCACTTGCCCAAGCCTGTGATCGAATGAGCCGAGTAGCAAGAAAGCTTAGCAACGGTAGAAAAGTTATTCCTTTTCCCCCCTCCCTCAAGATTCCCTCCATTTCCAACAGGGCAGATGGGCCTGCAAGCACAGAAGCTGACGAGCTGGCCCAACTAGAGAACCGATTACGTCAATACCCTGTCTTTCTGGATGACCTCGCCCAGCGTGTGAAAGACTTTGAAGTCACAACACGTCGTTCTGTAGAATCGCTTCGGCAATGGGATATCACCTTTGGTGCTGTTCTTGGGTTTGGGCCATCGCAATCGGCACCCTATCCCGCCGCTTATGCGGCATTCACTTCATTACTGTCCTCCCTATCAGGGCTCTGCACAACATTGGAAATTGATGTTCGAACGTCCTTCGTCCCACTCCTCGGAAACCTGAAGATGATGACTGAGCGTCCAAGGCAGCTCCTCGACGAGATGCACACTCTTGAAACCCGCAGTTCCTCTCTTTTCGCGAAATTCCTGCATTATTTCTCCAAGAACCGTCGACGCTACACAGATCTCCGATCTAGGCTCTTAGTTGAACTCCCTTCCCTCCTTAACGCGATGGATCGGGCAATCGGATTGGCAATACGCATAACGATACAAGGATTCCTCAAAGGCGTCGGGGATAAGTGGATGCGCCTTTTTAATTCCCTGGTGGAAGATGGTGAACATCATGGTGGGACAGAGGGGATATTGAGAGCTTGGCGCATGGCTTGGGAAGATGGGTGGCAAATGCTTATGACCTGGGAAGAGGAATACATACCGAAGGGGTCGGCCGAACAAGACGTTCGCCCCGGACGGTCCGAGGCGGGTCTGTCAGCAACGCCGGCAGAGGTGCCACCCGCGAATGGTGAGGTATCAAATCACTGAGTTGTGGAAATTTCCTAATCCCCCACACCACTTATTTCACTCAGACGTACCGGGCTCTGGCACCAAGACTTCGAATCTGTTATCCATCTATCCCCAGCCCGCGATCGTCCCCTTGGCTGCGCCAACCATGAGGAGGAGGAATACTAAATGACCGAATGTTCCGGATTGCGTATAGAAGTGCAAAACTATCGCCCGTGACGGATGAACCATGGCGGGTCGTCAAAGGCGTCGGGGATAAGTGGATGCGCCTTTTTAATTCCCTGGTGGAAGATGGTCAAACTCGTAGACGGTGACTGTTTTGAGGTGTCGGAAGACATGATCACCCCTTGACGCACACTGACTTGCCATGGTGTTTTGTGAGCAAAAAGGATGAAGTCGATTCACCCAAGGTACAGGTGAGGAACAACGGGGTTGGGGATATGGAGGACTGGGAACTGTTGTTTGTTTCTTGGCTAGGCTTGTCTCCACCGCAGACTGATTCAAATGGCCAGTGATGGACATGATTGTTGCTTGTGTGTATATACCTCCTGCATCGTCAAACAAAGTGGGATCAATAAATAATATATAAGGTCTGACTTTCCATATAGAAGGCTTATCAGCCAATAGGGGGCTAGGTTAGTTCTGTTCAGCCGCTCAAGAAGCATCAAATATTTCCCTAGCGCATTAGATCCGCTGATTCAGCGCTGGCCGTTTTTGATTGATCGGAAAAGCACTTCAAAGTCCTCCAGTGCAGAGCCGTTGGTGTGGTTGGCAATCCATTCGGAACCGCTACACGCCGTGCAATGCGCTCTGATCATGGTGGAAGCTAATCCGTATTTATGCAATCTGGACGAGTTAGCACTACATTTTTTCTTATATCATGTATGCAATTAAAGTCTGTCTCCCTTCTAGGGAAAACGATTACAAGGTTACAAGGTGGCTCTGTGAAAGATGATGATTCGTCAACACTGAACTGAAGCCAGTTGACTGATGAGGGTAACTCAGGCGCTCAGATTTTTGTGAGCGGCTTGGTGAGAAAATGGTTATTGAACGGTTACCTACACAGCAACATGTTGATCGCGGCGATGTGGGCTAACAACTCCATCAATTGCTGCGTCGCCAGAGTCTGCTACCAGAGTGGAGGACCAAGAGTCACCCGGGTCAGACTGTTGAGCATTCTGACATGACAGAGATGTTATCGCGTCGCGAAGAGGCTGGGAAGGGGGGGAACTCTCCAGGAACCCCTTAATCGAGGACACAACAGTGTTCGCCGCAGGTCGATTCGGAATGGGCGACAAGCAACGTTCGATGAGCCCCCAGTGCTGGTCGTCTATTGGCCGGGACTCTGGCCGGCCAGGCATCTCGCCCTTGCTCAGTCGAAGTATAACAGCGACTTCTTCCCCGATTTCCGACCAGGGTTGTTTACCGGACAACACCTATGATCAGATGAGAACATGCACAAACGCAATACCCAATAGACTTGCCTGAAGGGCGATGCATCCAAAGGAGTAAACATCAATTTCGGTTGTCCGACAGACAGACTCTGAGTTAGACGAAACCTGTTCTGGCGCGATCCATCGTAGAGCGCCTGGTCGACATGTCGACCTCCTAAGGTAAATCAATGCTTCGGGTATTTCTCCCACCATGGAAGCATAGCCGAAATCGACTAGGCGTGCAGTATAGTCGTCATCGAGAAGCACGTTGGCCTATCAAAGTTTAGTTGCGGAAAGGATATCAGTGTGATTACGCACAGGGTTAAGGTCTCCGTGAAGAATTGGATTGGTGGAGTCGGAGGAACCAGTAGGTAAAGCAAAGGAATGCACTATCGTCAGGACTATTTAGCTGGATAAAGGTTACAAACAAGGGAGACCAACAGTGATGCAGTCCGTTTGCGACGTCAAGTAACTGCCAACATTTATTAAACGATGAATTGGACAACCAACGCCAATGAACCCACCAATCGGAGCCGATGGTGAACTTCGAGATTCTCATACTTCTGGAGAAAACTTTCAAGGGTCCCATTGCACATCCACAATGAAACCAAGGACTTGGAACCTGATATTCCGAATCCAGTGGCGATGCCCAGAAACGGAACGATGTTCGGGTGGTCTAACCTCCTCCAGATTCCGAGCTCTCGACGCGCCATCTGAAGAGAGCAAGTTGGAGCGAGACGTCTTGGTTGTCAAGGATGGCGCTTACCCCACCACTATCCACCCGGAATTTGAATCGCAAGGCTTTGACCGCCACCTGAACAGTGCACTAAGTAAAACCGAGCGGGTAAGCAATCCATGATGCTCATACCATCCTACCATTATACAAACACTTATGAACGTCGCCGAAATATCCTGCCTCCGAGTGCCGATCTTCGAGTTTGATAATAAAGTCGGTGAGGTCTTCTGGAGGGGGCGGAAATGCAGCACTGAGGAAGGTAAAAACGTGATTGATCATCGATAAGAGATATATGACAGTGTCTGCGCAACTTGTGAGACACAAGTGAGAACATACTCTGGGATAGCCATTAGAGACGTTCGACTCCTCTTCCGTGTGCTTGCGGTGGGGTTTGTAGTCTGGATGAACTGCTGGGATGTAAAACGAGAAGAGACCACATGGAAGCCTCAAGGCTGCGTGCTATTTGTAGACACGCCAAGCGTCTAGGATGCGTGCTCTAGCGCCCAAGGTTCCCATGATGTAAAGGTCATTGATAATCCGAGTCGATCAATATGAACCAAGAAATATTCAGTTCAGACCGTTCGGAAGGGAAATTGTACTGGTGTTGGCATACCCAGTTCGAGTAACTTGAAGGTTCCGGTCTGGTGCCGTTACCGTGAGTCAGAGATAAACTCTAGGCTGCAGGACCGCTTCAATGGCGATGGTTTTGAAGAGTCATAGGCTTCGGTGATGTTGAGATATCCAAATCGACATCAAGTAGGATTGGCCAGACTCTGGGTCTGGCAGCTCCGAGTGTCAAGAATTCGGAACTAATGAAGTTATCAGTGCACTGCGCCAAGTTGGGACAGGACAACAATATTTTGCCTTAGCTCCGTTTCGAGATACTGTCACTGATAGATACGCTGCGTGCGTTGTGTAGCAACTTCAAGGCCAAGGTGTTGCCAAGATTAAACTCAGCAGCTACTTCGGCTACTTGGTATGCACTCTCACGCTCTCACCTAGTCTGTTCACCAGACTAACTCTCACCTTTGTCGACACGCGGAGCCATGCTAGTGGCACTGGTATGTATCCAAAAATTCTCAACGATATCATTGTCTAAGCAAATCAATCCCACCGACTTTCTCTACTAGTTGGCAGGCTTGAAATATTCGGGAAGGATGTATGCAAGCTTCTCAATGTCCTCTTCCTTCGGATCGACGCTCCTGGGCATGATGGAGAATGCCATACTGCCCCTCTCTTCACTGAAGAGGTCGCCCTGTGCAGAAACATGGAGGTCTTCTAGAATGGCAGCAGCGACGTGGCGCGAGGTATTCGCGTTCGCTTGGAGTGTATGCATCACTTGGGAAGCGGTGACGACCTCGGAGTGAGGCCGCCACGAATCGTAGTCGGTCGCCGTTGCAATCAATGCATACCTATCACAATACGAGGGCTTCAACTTCAATTCCGTCTCCGAAACAAAAGAAAAGGACGCGACGCACCCGAGCTCTGCCTCGCGCGCCAGCTTCGCCTCCGGCAACACGCTCATGTTGATCAAGTCTCCTCCCCACGCACGATACATCACGCTCTCCGCGCGCGTCGAGAACTGCGGGCCTTCCATACACACGATACACTTGTCACGATGCAGCACCACCCCGCGTCCTTCCTCCTCCAACGCCCGCGCCACAGCGCCTTCCAACCACCTTACCAAGCGCATACTGAATGGCTCCCCAAAGGCGGCATGTGCGACGATGCTCGTTCCCTCGAAGAAGCTGGCAGGACGAACACCTTTGGTACGATCGATGATCTGGGTGGGGAGAGCAAAGTGGCCTGGGACGATTTCTTCGCGGAGGGAGCCGACGGCACTGAATGCAAGGATGG
The DNA here is from genome assembly GCA_038088795.1 of Boletus rex-veris. Lineage (NCBI taxonomy): Eukaryota > Fungi > Basidiomycota > Agaricomycetes > Boletales > Boletaceae > Boletus > Boletus rex-veris. The sequence goes on from JBBPJQ010000919.1 coordinate 11,290, forward strand.
CACGAATACCGAGTTGTTTGAGGGCGGCGACGTTGGCGCGGGAGGGGACGGCAGACGGGGAGATGTTGTGGTGTTTGCCGTGGCGAGCGACGAAGGCGACGCGTGTCCCTGAGGGGAGGGCGCAGATGGTGATGGGGGAAGAGGGGTATCCCCATGGCTGATTGGCGTTTGATGGTGAGCGGCGGATCGTGGTGTATGATGGGACAGGGACGTACCGTCTCTGGGTTGACAGTTTTTCTGGAGAAAACGAAAGGGGAAGAAGGGAATGATCGGACGCGAGATACGTCTGAATCAATATCGACTTACATAGTGGTGAGATTATCGAGATGGTATAAACCACTTCCGCCAATCACGCCAATCAGCACTGCACAACGCCGTGTTAGGATCCAGAGCACACGTCGGGCGTATGGTGGACCCACCGTTCTCCGATGCCATGGATCAGTCGATCAATATGTTTTGGGTGGTTCTAAGGGTATTCCTTGGTCGATGTAGTTGATAGTCCTGGTCAGACAGGCTGGCAACGAAAAACATCGGATCTACGCGTGCTGATAAGATAAGCATGAAACACATCACCCTACGCAAGGACATCTAGGAACAATCCACATCACTCGGTGGTGTCTGACTTGCAATATTCATTACACCTAAACGAATGCAGTCTTGGATTCGTAAAAAAAATGGCAACATTCGACACTGGTCTAAAAACGGCGGCTACAGCTGGCTGATAGGTGGTCGACTGGTCACGCAGTCTCATTCATGTGTGCAGATGGGTACAACAACTGTAAATCAATCAATCAATCAATCAATCACAACACAGAGAGCGCATGGAATACCTATGAGCTATGCTTCAACCCCGAGTGAGTACACCCAGGCTTTTTCCTGCTTCCAACTCAAAGGACTTGACCTGGTGTCACTGGTAGTCATTTCACCAATGACAACAGCACATTCTGTGCTTGTAGAACAGCGCGAACGGGGTGAGGAATATGGGGATGTCCTGAGTGATGTTCCAGTGCTTTACAATCACGGCTTACGTAATTCGTCGAAAATGAGCTACACAATCGTTACATAAGCCACTGTGGCAAATGAAGTCAGCTCAGCGTCATTCCAAGTAACGTGTTACAAAGTTGACTCAGAGGAAGTCTCGTCAAATCTGGCGCAATGGCCAGTCAGATGATGTAGGCTCTATTCCGCATCATTGTCTCCTTCAAAGAACGTTTATTACTCACCGGATGCATCAAAGCCTTGCTGACCTGCCTGTTGGCTCTCGTTCATTTTATACATTCAAGACGGTGCAGAAACAGCTTGCTGGGATGCAAGTCATAGACGTCACGGGCAACAAAATAGTGCCCATTGCAATGCATCATCGCAACGTAGGCTCCGACTTGACTCGGTGTGATATCTATGGGACTCGAGCATGACATGTTTGAAGTGGTTCCGATACAGTCGGTCACGAAACGGAACCGTCCGGGTTGGTTCTAGTCGCGACTTTGCGATGATGCATTGCAATGGGCACTATTTTGTTGCCCGTAACGTCTATGACTTGCATCCCGGCAAGTTGTTTCTGCACCGGGTTGGTTCTATTCACACCTTCTGTGGAGTCGATGTCGTCAGCACTAACTCACATACAGTCAGCACTGGATAGTCGGTGACCATTCTATTTCAACTTCGTATGGACGTATTGTGTAGGATGAGTAACAAATGGTATAGCTAAGTCAGTTGGTGACATAATAGTTGCCCCCGACGATACAATCTCAGGCAACGTACGGTCGTACACGCAAGGGCAACTTGCATCCTTCTTCACCCGCAATCTTGGGTCGTGGAAGCAAACCTCTCCCGATTTCAATCTTCGAACCAGCACCATCACGCAGCTCAAACACAAAATTCTTGACGAGTACCGTCAACACCGCCTGCCAAGAGAAAACACCGTCAGAGCCAAAGAACTTCCCACATCACCCCACACACACACCTTGAACTCCGTCACTGCGAAATTCTTCCCCAGGCACGTCCTTGGCCCATCCACAAACGTGAGCAGGTGCCGATGTCCTTGTATTTCTTTCGCCTTGGCTGGTATCCCATTCTCGCCATTCTCGAACCATCGACTCGGCCGGAAATTTTTGGCGTCTTCACCCCAAATCGCGGAGGAGCGGTTCATGCATTCCATCGAGATAGCGACCAGCGTGCCTTTTGCGATTGTCAAGCTGTCGACAATTTCCCCAGATTGCGTGCGAATTGGTTCAGAGAGTGGGACGACATCGTCTTCGATAGCCTATGGAAGTGGATGAGGAGAGGTACAGAGAAGTCAGTGGGGACGTACCACGCGCGTGAACTCGACGACAGGGGGGTGGATGCGGAGGATCTCGTGGATGACGGCGTCGAGATAGGGAAGACCATTGGTAAGTTGATCGTATGTCGGGTCGGCACCGTGCTCGAGAAGCTCCTTTCGCAACTTTATCTGGATGTCTGGATTGCGCGAGAGCTCAAGCAGAGCCCACTAGAAGAGTGATCGGTTGAAGCATGAAGAACGCATCGTCTGCACTTACGGATAAGCTGACTAGATTGATGATACATGTGTATGAGTAGGCATGATGTCGAGAAAAGACACACCAGAAGTCGTTTCATACCCAGCCACGAGCAGCACTTTCATCTATGGAACCAACGTCAACTAGGCACTCGTCAGCTCGTACGATTCGATTTACCTGGGCCATGACTTCTTCCTGTGTCAAGTGGAACGCTGATTCGTTATTCACCCCCTTGACTATATTTAAGGTTAAGCATGTGCATGCAAAGGATCATGCGGAACGTACTGAGCAAACCAATGATTGACTTCTCTTCCTTGCCTCCGACCACTCCCACCTCCATCTCTTTCTGTGTTTTAGCCAGTAGTGCGGTCGAGATCTCTCCCATTGCGACGTTAAGCCTCTGAATGAGAATCCCACGCCGCGTAGGTATCGATGCGAGGAATGGAAAGACAAGCCCCAAAAGTAGGAGGCCCTTATTGAGGGTAGTCGAGCGAGGAGATGTGCCAAATGTGTCAAAGACCTCGGTGACGCTTGCGTGCTTGCCTTCGAGCGCGCCAAAATTATGAGAGAAACCTGCGAGACCGATGGTATCGAGTCTGCCACGGTAATTATGAATGCGTCGCAAGGAGGGGGTAGGAAACGTACGATATGTGATTCATCCTTCGACACCCCGAAGTCAGATATTGGTTATAGATATACGAAAGGCGGTTTCACGAAACACACCAATTTTGGACATCAATGAGAGCATTGTCCCCGCCGCCCAACTCGATGAGCATATCCCAAGCACCTTTCGCCTTGAAAGCGAATTGGCATTCATATCAGCCAAGAGACCACGAACCATACATAATTATGGTCTGACCTTGTATGCCGAGTCGTAGAAAATGGATGTTAACTGCCGAATGGCAGCGATGCTGAAAGCGGGCGTCAAAGACCTGCGTTGTCTGGTGAAATACATGAAACGTTGCTCCAGCAACATGCAAATTCTGGATATACCTCCTATGATCTTCTCCATGGGACCATAACAGACCCTTTCCAAACTTGATTCAGGCATCAGCCACATGTACAACACAAACGGCGCCATCAACCACGTACGAAGATAGCGATTGATTTCTTAGTTAACGGGGTTTGAATGTATGACCACGTTTCTTTGGCGTAGAAATGTGCGATCGCTTTGGGATCACATAAGACGATCCTCTTGCTCCCCAATGTTGATGGGACCGCATATACCGGACCGTATTCCTGCGCCCACGCTTCATATATGG
>JBBPJQ010000920.1:0-15043 GCA_038088795.1 Boletus rex-veris
AGCGTTTTATTGCATCCTGAGATTGGGGCGTCTCAGGCGGTCAAGTGGTGGGTGATGGACTGATGATGGACGCCAACTGCCTCCACCGCTCTCTCCTTTTTTATTACTTTTTATGGTTCCCAATGGAGTCAGATCGTCAGTGACGCTTCCCATCAACGTCAGAGGACCCACCTCATTCGATCAACGTACACAATGTCAAGTTCAAGTTCATATCTTCCTCGCGTTGACGAGCCTGCCCAGTTGGAAAAAACGGTCACGTCCATCACACAACCCACCAAGCCAACTCACTTCCATGATGTCGGTTCTCCCAAAAAAACGAGGGCCGCAGCAATGCACGGACCCATCGTCCCAACAGATCCGCGTTCGTCAGGCCACGGTCCTGTCGTCGCATACACACCTCCCTTTTTTCATATACGCACCCGATTTGATGTATGACGCCGGGTGCAACGACGTCCCAGACATCTACATTGACGAACAAATAGAAGGTTGGAAAAAGGTATGCGCTTCATCACTGTTTTCCAGAAGCGCTGGCGAATCACGTCAGACCACAGATGCGGTCCATGCCAAGGGATCGTACATCTTCCTTCAACTCTGGGCCCTTGGACGTGCTACCGACTTAGTTTTCCTCGAGAACAGGACCCGCCTTCACCATACGCCTGAGCCACTCGTCCGTTGACCAAATCCGAGGTCCGACGACTCGACCGCACAAGGGCACAGCTCTTCTGGCCAAGTGAGGCCAGTATGGGACACCCTGTCCAAGGTGGAACTGGCACCATTGTACCGGCGTGCTAGTTACAAGTCTTCCGAACACCGTATGTGTTCACATGTATCCACCTTTTGAAGCTTTGCTGATTTCATGGGTAAAGTCGCGCATTATGCTATGCCATATGCTCCTTCCATGACGCCATTCGTATCATTTAGCCCGTAGTTAAGACATAATCCACCTTGGCAAGGCAGCATGTCGTCAGTCACAGGATCCATGCATTCTCGTACGTCAGATCATCCTCAGTGATATTTCCCTGCTTTAACTGATCCACCAAACGCATTCATCAGATGCAGGCAGCGCAGAACTCAAAAATCCACATCGCCCAACCTCGCTCCACACGATTCCGCTATTCGCATCCATGCGATTGCGTAGCGCGCCTATTCATATGATGTGACGTACACTCCCTCGCGGACCGTCCTCGACCGTACGACACATACAGCCGTCCTGCGCATAATGGATTATCGCCCCAGCGCCAGACCATCTGGCGCAGAGATGAAAATTAGTACTAGGGACAAGACCTGAGAAGCTGGGACCGCACTTGAACCGTCGCTCCCAAAGTCGCCTATGTAATTCGTTTAAAGAGCTTGCCACGTGAGAGTCGTTTCCAGCTCTGGAACGCGCGGGGGGCTCGTACTAATCTCAGACTCAGATCCTTGAAAACTGGCACACACTGGCAAGACGGTTAATTGAGCATCAATGGGTTGACAAGGCGGCAGGCACTCTCTTCATGGCAAACACAAGCCACCGAGACATCCGTGGCCGTAGTGTCCAACCATACCTCACGCCTCTTTCTTGAAAGAAAGTGTTATGTTCGACCTGTTTCGTGCTCGTAAGACTAAGACCTTGTCACCCGACTCACAAGCTACAGTCCGAGGAGACAGATGACTTTGTTACGCATATGGACAGCATCATCCTCTCCACGTTCGTCATGGGCGTTTGCAAGTTCATCAGGACTTGTTTCGCCCATCATTGGCATGACACCCGATGGGATTCCTCCCAAAACTGGAGGCAGGCCCTTCCCTAGTAGTACACACGCTTCCGCTCCCTTCTCGCGTCCTGGCCCCGTGGGATTAATCTAGATGACGTCGATTGGGACAAGGACTTATCAGGTATCGACCAGTGGCACTTGACTGAATGTTGTCGCAGTCTCGTTGTTTTTGCCGTCGTGCTGTTCCTTCATTACCCTTCTCTAGATGGCGCCAATCACACTTCCCTTTCTATGCAGAACCTATGGCCATGCATCGAATATCTGTCGTACTGTATCTGGTCTTTGCTGTGGTGGATCGTTGGCCCAGGCTCACGAACGGCGATGAGTCCAACCAAGGCACAGCTGAGTGCTGAGTGCTGAAAGGTCCTGGAATTTGCATCGCTAAGCAGACTGTACGATACTTAACCACCCGTTCTGGGTGCCAAGGTGGGGGTATTCAGATATGATGGATGCAGAGGTGGTATAGTGCCCATCCACGTCATCCAAAACCGTCCTCGGCCCCATCGTCCTCGACCACCTCCCACCCCTCCTCTGCAATCTGTTCTGGTCGTCTCCGCGTCGAGGACCGCAGGCCCGGTGTAAACCCATGATCCTCTCCCGCCCCATTAACTGTCCCCGTCCCCACCACAGCCATACGCCGTCTACTCCTCGCTGGACTCGCCGTCGTCGCCTGGAGCACCTGTGCGAAATCAAGCGGAAACGAAGGCGGCGTCGGAGGTAGTAAACCCGGCGTTGTTTCATGCGAACGACTGGAACACTCGATCAATATGTAAAGGTCAACGAACGGAACGACGTACCGTCCCAGCTCTCCACTGCAACACACCACCCATAAATTTCCGAGCGCATCGCCTGCCTGTGAAAGGGGTATCTCGACACTCTGGGTATGAGCGAGGTAACAGACGTTGTATAGCAACATGGCGAATGCGGTCGTGAAGGATTGCTTGGATTCTGTGGGTGGTGCGAGGGTTGTCAAGGATGCGGTTGTCGGAACTGGGGACGTCGGGAGAGGGGTTGGTGGAGACGAGGGCGACGAGGTGGACGAAGAGGACGCTGTGAGATGTAATGGATGTTTCGTCGTCCACCTAGACAGTCGATGTAACCTCGCTTTTTATTACGCACACAGGACGAAAGAAACGTACTTTCCCCAGCTACCTGATTCCCCGCCTTTACCAGCGCCAATCCAGGGTTGTCCAACCCCAAACTTTTTCCCACTCCATTCCGTCTCAAAAGGGAGTTTGACACCGAGATAAAATGTGAGTAGCCCCAGAAAATGGATGGTATGCGTAATGACAGCGTTGATGTGGTCTGGTGGATACCCTGAACCATCACGAATTAAAACGATGGATGACCATGGGACGAGAAACACACGTACGTCGAATGTCTCCCGGAACGGGCAAGATCAGATCGCCAATTGTCCATTCACCCTTGGTCCCCGCCTTGGCCCCGATCGGGGGTCGTCCTCCCACCTCGACGACATGAAAGACTTCGACGAGTTCTTGGACGAGCCCCGAACGCGCACGCGCGAGCGCCGCCGAGAGCGCGTGCAACTCTTGCGTCTCCTTGGTCGTCAGCGCGTCGAGTGGGGGAGTGGGCACGAGGCGTGCGGCAGAGAGAGTGCGACGACGCGCCGCGAGGGATTCACGGAGCTGGCGCAGTCGTTCACGTTCTGCGAAAAAAAAATAAGGATGAAGCGAGAACACATGGGCGAACAAGAACGTACTGGCATCGTTATCCCGCTTGAGTCTCGCCAACCCCTCGACGAGCTCTTCCACGCGCTTTTGACAGCTTGCCAGCCCAGCCCTTGTCGATCGCGCGCCTTCGATGCCCTTGAGGGCCCGTGAGGCCTTGGCGACCTGGTCATCGCGATCCTTGCCAATGCGCTGCGTCTGCAAGCGAATATCTCGTAGGCTTTTTTCTTTTGTCAGTTGGGAGTGGGTCGATCGCGTGTGACTTACTGGTTCCGTAGACAGTTTTCGCAATAAAACTGACGTTGTTTGAGCTCACAATTTTTGCATTCCATGGCATTACAGCGTTGTGGGATGGGATATGAATGAGGCTAGGGGATTAGTCACACACAAATTTGGAATGCTCCTAATGGGACAAGAAATAGATACATAAAATACATAGTAATGTCCTCTCCGACGGTCACCGAATTCTCGTCATGCCTCCTCGAACCCCGCGTTCCGCACACGGTTCACTTTGGTGGGTCGCTGGGTCCACACATCGTCTGGCCCCGCCCTGCGCCAGACATAGCCCGCCTTGAGTTGTACTTCCCTCAACACTGGACAATAGCGATTCCAGGCGTGAATGAGCTCTCTGAGGGTATCCTCCTCGGGTTCTTGGGTCCACCCGACGCGCGATGACAACAAAGACGAGGACGACGAGGCAGTGCCAAGCTTGGCCTCTTCAAATTCGGTATCATCCGATTCGCTGCGTTCTGGAGCCTCCACGCCAATGTACTCTCCGAGTGCGATCCGGACGGACCGATGTGGATACCCGCGTGCACCGAGGTTGTCTGCCACGCTACCGACGTTATCGACGCCGGGGGGCATGACCTTGAACACGCGGACCGACCACAGGTGTGGCATGAGACCAAAGAAATGGGCGCCCATGCCCAATACCATTTCCTGTATATAGCTGCTTTAGCACCTCGATATTAGAGAACGAGAGGGACGCACTTCGGTGGGATCGCCTTCCTTGTACAAGATTTCGAGTCGTTTCAGGTTATTGAAATGGTGGAGGACGGCGTAAAGGATTTCGTCATCCCACCAGCCGATGAAGACGGAGAGGGTGTCGAGGTCGGCACCACAACCGGCCGCTTCGATATCTTTCAGGGCCTTTTCCAGAGCAGGCAAACCACCCGCAGGGTCCCTGACAGAAAGGTGTTTTAGTCGACGTGGACCGGAGACGACGGACTTGATAGTCGTCAAGGGTCCTTGATAAGACGTTAAATTTGGAAGCGCGGTGTCGGGCAGCCGGAGCCAAGGGAGGTAGTTTCTGATCCGCAAGTTGGTGATATGGGGGCATTTTACCAGGAATTCCACAAAAGGGTTTATGAGATTGTCGTGCGGCTCCGAAACGTAAGACTGCCAAGATTTTTGGGTGGGGAACTTGACGTCGATGGTGTGGATGTGGGGCGAAGGGACTGGCGGATCGTTGTGAGAGGGGGGAAAGAGCTGGGGTGGCGGACTGACGTCAGGGATTTGTAGAGTCTGCAAGGGAGGGAGGTTGTTAACGCCGGGCGGCAACACGACAACGAAGCCCGGGACCCAGTTGTTGTGCGCTGCGGGGATGGGTTGTTCGCAAAAGTGTTTGTAGATGTAGCAGGTCCAGTCGAAGCGAATAACACGGAGCTGTTTTCCCTCTGCGAAAGCACGCAGCTCGCGGGGATCGCGGCGGCCGCGTAGGCCGACGATGGTGAGTTCTGTGATGGGGAGATCACGGGGGTGCAGGTCAGTGAATTGAGGGCGAAGGGGTGGTGTACAATTTTCGATGGCGAGTTTATTGAGTGCGGGGAAACGGTGTACGAACTCGTAAAAAGAGTCGGGGAGGACCATGCTGTTAAAAGTGAGATCGCGAAGGTTGGTGAATGTGAGTGCGTGGTTATACATGGTGTCTGTGACGTTTCCCGAGGCAAGGAAGTCGACGGGGCTGGCAATGCCGATTTCGTCGAGGACGCGGGCTTCGTGGGTGCGATTGGGTCTGTGGAGGGATGTGATTTCGCCGGAGAGGTTTATGATGGCTCTGGCGCGGCTGATCTGCTCAATGCGATCGATCTGGGAGGTTGCAGTGGAAATACCGAGCGTGAGTGAACGAACGACGGAGCGAAGGCCATTGTTCCCCTGGAGGAATGGGTGGTTTTTAATGAACCTGAGCGGGTCAGACCAGATGATGTGCCTGTAAAGGACTCTGATTCCGAGAGACTTGAAGCGCTTGTTTGTGCGTACGACTGCAGCGAGGTCGTTTGGGGAGTCGAGTTCTTCAAAGACGTGCATCCAAAGTTCGTTTGGGAATGGCATTGTCGTCGTCGTGATCATATCTGTGTAGTGGCTGTGTAACGACCCTCTTTTTTTGTTGACCAGCTGCGGTGATTGGGTGACGGTCTTGGGCGTACCCCATCTCTGACTCACTGTTGATATTCCTTCCCTGTCTTGCTCTATCTATATAGTGTACTTACTACATAGCTACATAGCTAGTGTCTATGCTTGCTGCGTGGCTGTGTTGGTAATACCCCTTCATCTTACCATGGCCAAAAGTAAACCAGGTGCAGCATCTTCCAAAAAGGCGGCGGCAAAAGCACAGAAGAAAGCAAAGGCTACTCAAAAGACCGCACGAAAAGAAAAGAGGAAAGCCACCAAATCACAACGAGACAACCATGATCAAGACGACGACCAAGATCTCGAAGATATCCTCGAACAGGTAAGCATCCAAGATCGACGTTGCTGATCACCATTCATCCATCTCGTCTTTCTAGTAGTTGAGACAAGAATGGGAGGCAGCACATACCGTCACAGAAGAACTGGTCGAAGGCCCTCCCAGCAGACGCGTGAATGCCACTCTGACCGCGTGTCCAAACGGAAATCACATTTGGTGCATCGGTGGCGAGTACTTTAGCGAAGACGGTAAAGCAGTACGTACCGTATCCACTCTTGTATTCCCTGCTGACCCTCCATCATGCAGTACTTTTACAATGACGTGTTTCGCTACTCTCCAGACAAGGTGTGTCCCAGAATGACCCCAAATTATATCATAGAACGTCTTGGCCTCACAGGACGAATGGCGAAAATTCATTTCCCAAACCTGCCCGGGTCCTCGTTCTGCCCACAGCGTCGTCACGTCTCCCGCTGGAGGCGGAAAACTCTATCTCTTTGGTGCCATCCTTGTCATACGAAAATCTGACGTATTGCTGATGGATCGCTCTCGCTAGGTGGCGAATTTTCGTCATTGTATCAGAACAGTTTTCATCATTATCGTGACTTTTGGGTGTTGACATTCCAACACATACCTGGGAAAGAATCGAAACCAAGGCGCGCCCGAGCGCACGGTCGGGTCATCGGTAGGATGGGAACCATATTCCTCGCCTCCAACGTCGCTGACCTACGCTTGAACGCGAACAGGATGACCATGTGGAAACATTTCATTGTCTTGTTTGGCGGATTTTATGATCCTGGCTATCGAAGTACGTACATCACATGCTTGTCTTGACCTCTACTTAATGCGCATTAGCCCAGTACCTCAACGATACTTGGATATTCGACACGCAAGAGTATAAATGGCGTCAAATCGAGTTTAAAGAGTTGGAACGAAAACCTTCGTACGTGACCTCCCATATTCAGGCCCGACGTTGCTGAAATGACATGACTAGTCCTCGCAGTGGCTTCTCCCTTTTGCCCACGACGGACGGCATTGTTCTGCACGGTCCGTCCATTACATCACCCCCAACAATACGATCTGTGATTCATGTTTTATTAGGTGGTTACTGCAAGGAATATACCAAGGGTAAACGTCCCGTCGGCGTCATCCTTGATGATACTTGGTTCCTCAAGTGCGTCTCGAATCGTTCGTCGTCACGTAAACAAAAACGCTGATGGCTGACTCAGGATGACCCTCGATCCGTCCCTTCCGAGCCCACTCGTGTTGAAGTGGGAAAAACGCAAGACGCCATCGTCAGCCCACAAGCCAACAGCGCGGGCGGGGTGTACGATGGCGCTGTGGTCGGCCAAGGGGACAGGGGTGATGTTTGGTGGGGTGACAGATGAAGAGCGGGGAGATGAGGGATTGGAGAGCGTGTTTTGGAATGACTTGTGCGTGTTTGATTTCATGTGCGGTCAGGACGTGGGGCTGATTAATGCAAGGTATGGGTACCAACTAGGAGGTAATGGGCGATGGATCGCCATGCATCTCAAAAAGCCGAAAAAGAAAGGAGTGAGTGGGAAGAAGAAGCAGGTCAAGGCTAGTGGAGCAATTCCCTCCACCCAAGACCTCGATGACCACGAGGAGGAGGATGGTGAAGATGGTGAGACACAGGTGAGTCCGGAATCACACATTCACGCAGCATGCACATCCGACCTTGATTACAGACTCGGTCTCCTATAACGACACGACCCGTTCCGGAACCCAAGCAAGAGGACGAGATCGACTCGGACGACCCGAATTTGACGAGACCGGTGCCACGCTACAACGCCATGCTCGCAGTACTTCGCAATACGCTGTACATGTACGTCTTATCTTGCATCTTTTCTCCTGGTTTCGCGTGGACCCTAACACGAACGTTTAGCTATGGTGGCATATTTGAACTTGGCACGCGCGAGTACACGCTGGATGATTTTTACGTCGTCCAGCTGGATAAATTGGAGCGGTTCGTGTGTCTCAAACCAAGTGGGGTTGTTATTCCGACAGAGGCGGAGGAGAGCAGTGATGAAGAAGGGGAGAGTGGGGAGGAAGGGAGCGACGACGATGAGGATGAGGACGACGAAGACAGTGAAGGAGAGACGACGGAGTCAGAGGAGAAGCGATCAGGAAAGGGGAAGGGGAAGGGGAAAGAGAAGAAAGAAAACAGACGGAAGGCAGAAGAGAGTGAAGACGAAGTACAAGCCGACGTGGACGCCACTGCAAACGCAGAAACATTAACAGGGGGAGAAGCTGGGAAGCAGGTACGCCGACAACCAACCATCCTCTGTACACAATCGTGGCTCACATGGGCCATGCTAGGGTGATCTACGGGCCCAAGCAACGGCGTTCATGGGTGTCTCTGTCAAGGACGCCACACGCTCAACGGAAGACGTGATTAGTACGCCTGTGCCGGGAGAGACGCTGGCCATGTTCTATGCACGCTCACGTATGTTCCCTCTGAGTATTTCATATTTGACAGAGACTAATGAATGTCTGAGCATAGGCGAATACTGGGCACAAAAAGCCCATCAAGATCTTGCGAGGGATAACCGTGGAAAGCAACTACGACGAGACGGATTCGGACTGGCCGAGGCACGATATCGTGAGTCAGTTCAAGATTGGTCGGGTTCATGGTCGTCTCACGTTCTATTAGTGGAATATAAGCCAATCTTGGAAGAGGTGGAAAAGATTTTGGCAGAGGCGGGGTTGGACGAGGATGAGATGAAGATGCAGGGTGTGAGGGATGTTGCTGATACTGCTGGGCAGAGTCGGAATCGTCGTTGATGGGGACGCGCTTGTGGCGTTAGAAATTTACCAATCAATCCTCGTAAATGTTGTCACCATCATTGTCCCGTACCTTCTACGAGGATGTCATCAAGTCCAGATGGACTCACACATGGTGAGTGTCGACACACATCCATCTTTCTTTCCAACTGGCAATTGACTCAAGCTAATTAGAGTATGGAATTCTCGTCGCGGTGGACCACTTCCGCACATCCAGTCCAGACTATCCTTGCTTGCCTGGCCTAGAACGTGACCTTCAACTGGAGTAAAGAAACCACCCGCGAACACCCCTGGTCGGAGCTTGCGCGCATCGTACGTCAAGAGCTGGACGGCATGTGAATGGCGAGGGATTAGCAGGAGTAAGTGGGGATCAAGGTGGGTCACATATATGCATGCATTCTCACACCAGGAGAAAGAGGGTTGAAAAAGGCGGTATAGGAAAAGGGGCCGGTCGTTGTCAAGACCGAAAGCGACCAAGAGCGCGCCCGTGGATGCAAGGAAGAAAACGCACGCGTTCTGCGTGATGAACCAGCAGAGGAATCTGACGACGAGTGGTACCTAGAACAGCGCAAGGCCATCGCGCGCGCTGTGGAAGAAACCAGTGACCAACCTTCCCACTCTGCCCCACGTCGCCTCCAATCCAACACCTCTATCCTCACTTTCGTCGTCGCCAGGCCCCATCGCTTCCAAGTCGGCGCCACCACTACAACTGCTGAATGCATGGACACTGATCACCCTCTTTTGTGCCCAGTCGCGTGTTCGCAACGCTTCTTTCTTCTATGACAGATGGCGCATGAGCAGGCCCCGTCCCCTTTCCCGCATACACCGTTCCCGTTCCCCATCACCGCCAAGAACATCAACTCGCCCGGCAAGGGGACAATCACGCGCACGCACTACGTCAGCCGTCCCCTCATCCTCGCCCGATTCTCCCAACCGAAGCGTCACCTTCCATTGGTGTGGTCGGGAGATGAGACGGTACGTATTTACATCGATTTTACTAAATTTGCTATATATAAAAACGATCCTGCAGATGAAAAGAGGACCCCCTCTGACAAGGCGGTTGGTGGGAGCAGCAGCAGCGCATCTGGAGCCGCTTACCCATTCGAGAGCGGAGCACGAGGTCCCGAAGCCGAAGATCGAAACACTGCACGGAGAGAACTCGGCGATGCGCGCGCAACTTGACGCTATACTGGCACGATTGACGGCGGTGCAAAGGCGGTGGACCGACGCCCTAGCTCCCTTCCACCATCTCAGCCTGCAGGCCAGGATTATGCGGCGACCCCAGCGCGCTGCCTCATCAACTGCTCCCCAGGGGCATACGCCGCTTCCACAAGTCGTTGAGGCGTCATCGTCATCCGTTCCATCGCCACCCTGTCTAACGGAGCACGCTTCCAGCTCCCACTTCTCTTCTCCTGTGTCAGTGTGTCCTTCAACACCCAGGACCGTGGCATCGAGTCTGCGAGCATCCCTTCCACCAATCGAAATAGCCCAAATGGTGGAGACTTCATCGACAATCAATGGATTCTGGGATGAATCGGATCCGTCGGTCAGTGGGAGTGGTTAGCTCACGCGCTGAATAATGGTGGTGTCTTCGCCTCTCTTTTTGCTTGCTCGTCTCTTTCATTTGTCGCTTCACGCGTTGAATTTGTAACCACAAGTGCCAATAAATACATGAGCGGTCCCTTTGAACAGGCCCCGATCTAACACTTGTGTTCCAATTTTGGTAACCCGTATCGCTTGATAGTACTAGTCACCTACCCTGAACCCTTTTGTTGACGGCTACCCAAAGCATATCTACCATGGGTACCTCTCTCGCAGCCACCCCCACTACTCCCGAACGATCCTCCTCCACCTTCACCTCGACGTCCGGGACGCTCACCGCACACGGACACGCCGCCATGCCACCCGAACTCGAACAAACGCTCGCCCTCCTCTCATCCCACCGTTCCGTCCTCGGCTACCTCCTCCTTTCGCGCGGCGACCAGGTATCCATCATCCGCCACTCAGGCGTCGTGTTCGAAGGCGAGCAAGGCAGAAAGTACGCGAGCGTCATCGGAAGAATCGTAGAGAACGTGCAGGCGGGATTAGAGGAGATCAGCGGTGAAGAGAACGATGGGGTACGTTGGTCATTCACTCGTGCTTCTCTCACTCTATTCCGCCCTGTCGGACTCGTCTCATGGAACATGTGCTTAGGATCATATTCGCTTTATGAGGATCAGGACGAAACGCCACGAGTTGATGATTTCGCCAGGTGAGTTCCATCACTTTGGCTTTTTTGTGCACTTGCGTGGATGTTGACACACGTGGTATACATACACTTTAGACGATCGGTTTCTTCTTGCAGTGTTGCACGACCCGGCCACCTGATCGGGACGCCGTGTCGCGTGTCTTGGTTCTCCTCGCATCTGTATTTTCTTTTTTGCATAATTCAGGCTCTTTATTGTTTACTTTTCAACCGGGACATGCAGTCGGGCTCAGTCATTCATACAAACTCAAATACACAGCAAGTACATCTATGTCTTTCCATCTCATTAGCGGTGAGCGCGAACAGGGACTGGGACATATCTGTGGACGAGGAACGATCAACAAGCTGCGGTGCTACGGAGGGAAAAAGGAAGGCATGCATACGGCTCTTCAAGATGGGTCATCTCCTCTTGCGTCAACGCAACGTCGGTCACGATGCTCTGCTTGAGTCGCTCGACCGAGTTGGCGCCCACGATAGGGCTCGTCACCTTTTGACCGATCCACGCCAGCGCGATCTGAGCCATCGTGACGTTCTTCCTGGACGCGAGCTCTTGGACGCGATTGATGATGGTCTTGTCGGCCTCGGAATGCTTCCTCTCGAATACGGTACCTTTGGTGGAGTCGAGTCGAGCGGTTTCGGTGCCGAGTGGGCGGGCGAGATTGCCTGCCGCGAGAGGCGCCCAGGGGATGACACCGATCCCGTGGAATGTACAGTACGCCAGCATCTCGCGTTCCTACGTGAGATCAGTCGATGTCGACACGATACATACAACGTGATCCCACCTCTTCGCGGTACAGCAACGAGTACTCGTCTTGCATGCTGACGAACGTGGTCCAACCGTTCTTCCTCGCCACTTCGTTGAGATGTGCAAATTGCCAGCACCGCATCGAGCTCGCGCCAATATAGCGCACTTTACCGCTCTGAACGAGGTCGTGGAGGGCTTTCATCGTTTCTTCGGCGGAGATCTCGGGGTCATATCTGTGTATTTGCAAGAGGTCGATATAAGTCGTTTCCAATCGCACAAGCGAGGCATCAACGGCGTTGAAGATGGCCGCACGAGAGAGACCGCTTTGGTTGACGTATTCCCGTCGTTCCTTGAGCTCGGGCGTCAGGTACGTGCGGGTACCCGGATCGTTGGCGACGAGACCGTGGCATTTCGACGCGATCACGATTTGATGACGCGGGATTTGATACTAGCAAGGCGATCAGCTGGACGATCAGAGAGTCGCATGCTGAGGATGGGATTACCTTTTGGATGAACTTGGCAATGATGCGCTCTGATTCACCGTTGGAGTAGATGTTGGCAGTGTCGATGGTGTTGATGCCGAGGTCCCATGCGGCTTTGAGGATTTCGAGGGATGGCTCTTCTTCTAAGATCCACGTCTAGATCAAGGGGATAATCACATGAGGCTATGATCCCACGGCGCGGTAAATTTTTGGGGCGGCGCACGCACGCTCCATTCCGGTGATCCAAAGCTCATGGCTCCCAACTATACATAGATGATATGTTCAGGGTCAACGGAGGTCATGTTTTATCGCAGCGCTCTGGTTACTTACGATGGGCACGGAGACGTGAAGACCGGACTGGCCGAGCTGGCGATATTGGACCTTGGGGGTGGACATGATGGGACAACGATTAGGACGTCGGACGGGGACAGGGATGACAGCGCGTGTGCATGAATCAGACTCGGACTCGCGCCGAATTTAAATGCTTCCAGCGAGAAGTCGACTACGCACATAGCACGGCGGTGGGAGCAGTAGATGACAGAGATTGTGTGTCATCTGGTAATCAAGCCAGCGTAAGCCAATTCAATTGTCCATGCGTCTTGTGACTGCGCCGCTGTGGCAGCATCGCCTCAATGAAAGTTATTGAATACGCGATGGACTGTTTGCGGTTGCTACCAGTCCATTGTCCAAGGACATGGGTTTACGTCTACCTGCGCACGCCTCCCTCGCATCAGTCGTATCTATTGACAACGATCAATATGAATAACGGCACGGTGATGAAGTGATAAGATACGCACGGTGCCCCTAGATAGGCTACTTCCTCTGGTGTCAACACGATGCCAGTCACGACGTTCTCCTCCACCCGACACCCACGATGGTGCTCGTCACCTTTTGGCAGATCCAGGCCAGTGCGGTCTGTCCCATTTTCACACCCTTCTTGTTCGCGAGTTCCTTGACACGGTTAATGGTGCTTTTGTCTGCCTCTGAGAGCTTCCTTTCGAATTCCGTGCCTCTGGAAGCATTAAGCCGAACAGACTCGGTGCCAACAGGGCGTGCAAGATCGCCTGCTGCGAGTGGCGACCAAGGGATGACACTAATCCCATGGAATTTACAGTACGCCAGCATCTCGCGCTCCTACGTGAGATCAGTCGACATTGGACATAATCCATGCAAGGTCTTCGCGGTACAGCAACGAATACTCGTCTTGCATGCTGACAAACGTGGCCCATCCATGCCTGCGCGCCACCTCGTCGAGATGCGCGAATTGCCAGCACCACATCGAGTATGCGCCAATGTAGCGCACTTTACCGCTCTCAACGATGTCGTGGAGAGCTTTCAATGTTTCTTCGGCGGATGTAGGGGTCGTAGAGTCTGTGGATTTGGAGCAGGTCGAGGTAAGGGGCATCGACGGCATTGAAGATGGCTGTGTGAGAGGCCCCCTTGATTGACGTACTTTGAGTGATTGCAAAGGTCGGGTGCAAATTTCGCGTGGATCCTTGGATCATCGGGGACGATACGAAAGCATTTCAACGCAATCACGATTTGGTGACGAGAGATGTGATACTACACAAGTAACGGAGGGACAATGAAGGACTTTTGCAGGCACGAGTTTGGAGTGTGGCGAGGGTACCTTTGACAATGAGACGTTCGGATTCGCCGCAACTTGGAGTAGGTGTTTGCAGTGTCGATTGTGTTTACATATGCCGAGATTCCACGCGGCTTTCATGATCGTGAGAGATGGCCCTCCGTCCATGATCCATAGTCTGGTTATTGAATAACCATATGAAGATATGGTCTCACGGCGCGGCCCAAGGGGGGTATGCACGGTCCATTTCGGTGGTACCTATTAGCTATTGTGGGCGAACACGACTGTCGGTCAGGGTTTGTAGTAGCCAGACGCAGGGGAGCTTACAATAGGGACAGAGACTCGGAGGCCAGCTGACGGTACTCGACTTTCGGGGACATAAGGGAGCAATGGTAAGGTAAGGCTACCAGTGGGGTGGAGGAGCGGTGAGCGGAAGTCCGAATAGCCAAGTGGAAAAGCCGATACATACCTGGAGCCAGTAATCATTGAAACGAGCGCAAGCCAATCAATGACTTCAACCGCGACCACGTGAATCGCAATCTTCACACAACGGGGTTAGCCGCAATACCAGTGTGGTAGCCTGTGAAACAGAACGAAATAAAACGTGCTGTGTACCCGGACCAAACTTGAGGCTCTCAGTGACAATACGGAAGAGTTCACGTTCATCTTGAGGACCATAATTTATCGCAGATATGGGTCAAGCCTAGATAAAGCAACCCTGTTGTCGCAATACACTGCTTGTAGTAACTACAAAAACGTGAGTTTACATCAATCTACACACACCCTCATACACGTCTCAATCGTGACCACGAACAGGCTTTGGCAAGTATCTATCGTCAACAATCAATACGAATAACGGCACGATGATAAACTCAGTGATACGATACGTACGGTGCTTCCAGATAGGTTACTTCCTCTGGTGTCAACTCGAAGCCAGTCACGATACTTTCCTCCAACCTTTGAATGGAGTTGACACCCACAATAGGGCTCGTCACCTTTTGGCCGACCCAAGCAAGTGCGATCTGTCCCATCTTGACACTCTTCTTGTTCGCGAGC
>JBBPJQ010000921.1:0-15035 GCA_038088795.1 Boletus rex-veris
GGATAAGACTATTAAAGTGTGGAGGACACAAGCACTGCTTTCTTTTAGTAATTTATATATGGAAAATGGTTGGATTCAATCTTCCACTGGTTCTTACTTTGGCTGGGTTGCCCCTTGGTCTAGGCATGCTTTTATCCCCCCAATTCATTCCCTAGTTATATCTTCCAAGAATATTTACCAGCTTGATGTTGATCCTGCTTTGTTTGGAGAATCCTGGATATCTTGTTGGAAATGATCTCTATACCCTTTTTGATATTTCTTACTATGCCACCTGATACATTTACTCTTGTATTTGCAGGATACCTATGTAACTTATATTTTTTGTTTTGGACTACTTAGTTTGATATCAATGTTTGGAGCATGAATCATCCAAGCACATCAATTGCATTCAGGACTGCACAATGCTAACAAGTGCTTTTTACCTTCCATACAATCTTCAACCACAAATGTTGGTATGACAAGGAATTGAAAAAATCATAGGCTGAATACCTGTTACTGTAGTTTGGGCCCACCTTGTGCTTTCCCCTGTAAATGCAAGAAACCAGCCTTGAACAACACCCTTGTGACCTCCATCCTGTCAATAGGATGTATCTCCTTTAGAAAATATCCACCACCTGTCCTCTTCCCTTCAATCAATGCATGGCAGTATCCCTTTCCCCACATTGGCAGCACATGTACATAAGTCATCCTTGCTCAGCAACAGCAATACTGATACCTTAATGTGGTCTGCCATGTGTGCAATTGACAAGGCAGCATAAAGCTTGGCAAAGCTCTCCAGGATGATGGAATGGCCAATTGGAGATGTCAGAAGCATAGAGCTTACTGAGATGATGAGGTTGCACATGACTCCTCAGGCTGAACTAAACACATCTATAAATCCTTGTGCTACATCATGTACTCTAAGCTAGAGCTACTTAGAATCCATGCTGTTAAATGTGCTAGTTGAGGTTGACCTAACCATAAGAGCCTTGTGCCAGCTGAGATGCCCACATACCAACTCTCATCACATATGCAGAATAGAGCCCTCAAGTCAAGGTAGAGCACAGGTAGCTACAACCTGAGGTTGCAGGTTCAATCCCTGCCTAGGTCACATTTTCCCATTGGACAGTTGTCATGAGATTGAGGCTAACTTAAATCTTAATATATGCTTTAGCCTGCCCTTGATTCCTGTGGGGTTATACCTTATCTCTTCAACCCACCAGAACACCTCTACTACATGGTTCCCTTGATTCCTTGAAGTCAGCATCTTACTCAGATCTTATCTCTGAAAGATCATATTGTACTTTGACTCAATGCTTATCTTTGAACCCTTGATTCCATCATCCAAGTCTACACTCATTCCTAACTGGACCAAGTGTAACAGTGCAACCATTGAACATGGTCTGTTTATTCAGACTCAAGTTGAAAACATCACCAGACCAAGAATACAATTCACCATGGTACACAGACAATCACTAGATATACAGGTATTTCAAAGGATTTCCAACAACACTTTGCTTTCAAGATGGCTTTTCCATATCCTCCTTATTCTAAGCAATTTGTTCACCACTACTGAAGGAATGGTTTGACACTGTAGCCAAATACAAGACCAGTGCCTTATCTTGCCACTGGCCTCTCTGAAGCAAAGTCCCCAAGTTAATCATTGGAATGTTGATACATTGATCAACTTACCCATGTGATTCTGTGTGACAATATTGCAGATCATATCCACTTTTTCTTTCTCGGATGCAGTGCCATAGTGGATAAAAACATCCTTTAGGGCTACATTCACCTTAGTGGATATGTCTGATATCTTGTACTCCTGGGCAGCAGAGGAAACTGCATCAGGGTCTCCTTGCTGAGAAAGATAAAAAGATTGCTCTAATATAAGAAGTGTCTCTAAATTATAATTCATTATTATGTGTTATATGTATATGACATAAAATAATCAAAACACACCAACACTAGCTTGAAGATACTGCTGCCATGTAGTGAGATTGCCCTTGGATATTTTATAAGCTACAGCCCTACAACTCATATATGCAAACCTGCCTGATTGTCTGACCTCAGAGCCTCAGTGGCACTGGTAGTCAAATCAATCTATTAGATAAAACATCAAATTAAGCCATTACATTAAAAGAACATTACATACCCTATACTTGTTGAGCAGCTAACACAATAATAAAATCATGTGGTAAATAAATGGTGGCATATTTTGTTGTAGAAACAGACCTCCTAAAATTATCTGAGTAAAAAGGCAATAAAATTCAAAAGTCTTACCTGCTAGAGAACAATACATGTGAGTTGTTATGAAATATAACTAAATATGAGACTTACATCCTATTGAAATAGTTGGTCTAAATATAGATTATATCCATGTATAAGAAGACATACCAGCTATATAGTAAATTTAACAACAATCAGAGTAAAAGTGGACATAAAGCTGGTTGTCACTTACATTCTATAAGAGCAGGATGAAGAGTGGACATAAATTGATCAGCATCACCTCAGCCACCAACATGCCAGAATGCACAACTCACTTCCTATGATTGCCAGAGCAGGATGAAGAGTGGACATGAAATGATCAGCATCACCTCAGCCACCAACATGCCAGAATGCACAACTCACCAACTATGATTGCCAGAGCAGGATGAAGAGTGGACATGAAATGATCAGCATCACCTCAGCCACCAACATGCTAGAAATTGCAGCTTACCCCCTATGAGGACCAATAACAAGGACATTAGAATGGAATGCAACATTTCATGTGGAATTCACCCTACCCAAAAGTGTGGAAACCAACATGCAAGCAAGAAAATTCGCAGCTCTTTACCTGTGGAATGTATTGTGTTATATATCCCATCCACATCAGATATTAACCTTTATTCAAATGAATATAACAATGTGTTTTTTTAATGGTGACTTGCCTTTGGGCTGCATATTTGACACAAAGTGCAATGTTTGTTTCCTGAGCTGACACAAACAGCATTTGCAATGCTTCATCATTCAGAACCAATGCAGTGTTTTCAATCAGAATGTTGCACCCCTCATTACCCTTGTGGATGTCTAGCATATTGGTGAATGGCATAACACAATGTGGACCCAAGAAACCATAATACAAACTTTCAAGACGAACAGAGGACTTTGGGGGGTATGTCATTTTGGAAAGCCGTCCCCATACATCGGCCCCATTGAAGATCTCTTCCATAAGTGGCTGGATCGTTGACAGCCCCCCCTGCAATGCCAGCCGTCGCTCCGCAGGTGCCAATTTAACCAGTGCTTTAACCCGCAGCGCATCAAATTTGGTGAACAACACCACGACTGGAACTGACCACATCATGAGCTCGAAACAACTATGATGACAACAGCTCACCATTGTTAGGGTCACATTCTTCGAAAAAGATTTCTTCGGACCGTTGGACCGCTCGCTCAATCCTATCCATCGAGATGCAATACCTGTTCGACAGAATACATCACTCAACGAACTGCTACACAGCATTGCCCATTACCATATCGCATGAAGGCGCTCCTTGAGATGCGCCGTCTTTGCACGGTCCGCGACGAATTTCTTCATTCTTAAAAACTCGTCTTTCTTACCCCCTTCGAACCCTTGCGAATCGTGAAAGATGAACTTGTCGTTGCTCCGGAAGATCAGCTCGTTCTCGATGTCATGGATTCCGCGCTAGAAATGGTTCAGCAGGACTTGCATCATGTTTCGGCCCAACGGGGAGCGGTACCTACCCCCATCGATCCCTCAAGCTGGGACGGATCAATCTAATCGCACGGTTTAGCGTCCGACTCAACCTCATGTCTCGAACGAGAGGCGTACCTTGTTGCCTTTACCGTCGTATATTTCTGGGCTTTCCGTCGTGTTACAGATCTTCTGGAGAATGGTCGTCTTGCCCGCGTTTGCGCGCCCGACGATTAGGATCCTGAAACGGCCGAATTTCTCGCGGATGTCCTCGAACTGGCTGCTTGTGCTTTCTGTCGACATTCTGGAGGGCGTTTGCGTGAAGAGAGCTGAGAGTCTGAGTGGTGGTGGAAGCGAGGAGTGAAGGCTCGTAGGGCGGTCTGATCGATCACTCACGCCTCCGACTTCCGACCAGTACACGTGAGAACAAGGCAAACCCGAAGCTTCTAGAAGCACGTCACGCGGCAGATAAGAAGATAAGAGATATGCTTGAGCCATGTTGACGCTCCGTTTTTACCTTAGGGAGCTTTTGTAAACCATGTGTCCAACAAAGACGAAAATAGTTGGACACATCGCGACTGTAATGATGTTGGAGTTACCAAGGCACTGGATTCAAAAAATCTAGTTCCGGTCGTAGGCAGTGGTATTCCCTGTAGTGAAGTAAATTACAGGTTGAGTAGCCAAAGCGATGTGCCGCTACGATCAATGGGTAAGAGTAAGGGGGACGTAAGAAATACGGAGGGTTCCTCGGTGCATCATCCCATGTTCACAATCCTTTCTATAGAAATCCAAAAATATAAATAAACTGAGATAGTGATAGTTCGGCGCGCCATACTCGCACCTTGTCCTAGACCTGACGCTCCAGAGAGACCCATATTCGACGCGGCAGAGCATTTGCATCGACCAGCAGCCATGACCGAGTGTACCCTGGTTTGCGTCAGGAACAGTGTGGATGGCAACAAGTTGGGCTCGGTTGGGCGATAACTTTGCATGCAGAAACCGGGGTCGCCATCGGCATCGTCGGTGGTGGTTTCCAATTCTGTCCATGCGTCAGTCAGCGCATGGTTATGAAAGCACTCGGATGAGCAAGGTCGCGCAGATCTTGCTTCCCAGAGCGGTACAGCTCTTCCAACTTTACATCCAAGACGCCCCGTCCTTCGTAACTCATGGAATGGTTGTATAATCTCGGCGCAGTTCGCGCGTCCTCGATCGAGTCGCATGTCTCCGCCTGAACGTTCTATCCAAGGACGAACTAGAAGAGGAAAGGGAATGAGGGACGTGGTGACAGAAGTAGAAATCGACCACCGACCACTTGATTGTGCGGGACAAACATGTCTGTTTTTGTCACAGGCAAGCGGGGAACTGATCAACGATCCAGAAATCCTTGGAGCCGTGGCCGATAAAGATGCATTCCTAATTGACAAACGATCGTAGGTTCTTGGATACAGGCTTCAGCAGCGTCGATGCGTGCCTTGACAAGTGCGGATCCAGGCCTCCGACTATGTACCAATGGCTGTTGTCAGCGAACGGAAGCAGAAGGGAGCGTACATACATCTGATCAGTGATGGCCGAGAACTCAATGAGAGAATCGACGATAACATACTTGAATGGATGTGGTCGTCAAAGGACGGGATGCGGCCCTTCGCAAGACCGAAATACGTGCAAAACGGAGCGAATGACACCTTGGTACCGTGTTTCTGTAGAATGGAAACGAGTGGTTGAGGAAACGAATAAGCTAACTCAAACATGAACAAACCCGTTAAAAATGTGTACTTGTGTTTCGTAAAGTTCTCGATCAATGCTTCCCGAGCAAGGATACACCGTCAAACGCAAACATCGTATGATGACAATTGGAGACATCATAACTGAATTATGTATGTCATGACGCATCTTGCACCCTACCTCTTATTTCCCCTCCGTAAATGCCCGAAACCAGTCTCGTCCAGCCTCAAACGACACCCTCGCAGCCTCCACCCCGTCAATCGAATGTGTCTCCTTGGGGAACACCAACATATCCACCACCCGTCCTCTTCCCTTCAACGCATGGTAGTACCCCCTTCCCTGCGTCGGCGGCACACGCAGATCATCCTCGCCCAGCAACAGCAACACCGGCATCTTGACACGATCCACGTGTGCAATCGGTGAGGCAGCGTACAGCTTGGCAAAGCTCTCCGGGGTGACGTGCGTACCGGGCTCAAACGGGAGTCCAAACTCGCGGAATGGCCAATCGGAGATGTCGGAGGTGCAGAGCTCGCCCGCTGAGATGACGGGGTTGCGCATGACTGCCGCGCGGAACATGTCTGGGTACTGGCCGATGACTGTCGAGTTGGTCGGTGAGTGTGTTGGACAGCTGGGAGGGAGGATATGTGAGACTTACGGTGCGCGGCAAGGAAGCCTCCGTGGCTGCCACCTTGAACGACTTGTCTTCCCGCCTCAGACAGCCCGAGATTGATGAGCACCTCAATCGTCGCGATACAGTCCGCAACGTCAAGCGCGCCACATTTCCCAAGAAGCTTTTGGATATATTTCTCTCCGAAGCCCATGGATCCAGTGTAGTTTGGCAATGATACGGTATCTGCAAGTCACATTCAATGACATGCCAATAATAAGGACTAGTCGACTCACAGCCTTCAAGAGCGTAAGCAAGGACACCTGGCGTGAAGGACGTGACGCTAGACGCGTGCGGTCCCCCATGTACAATCGTCAGGCAGAAAGGTTTGGGTCCTTGCACCGGCTCCTTGGATCGAACGACAATGGTTTCCACGGGATGTCTATTCGGAATGGGTATGATCCGTGCGTCGAGTCGATCAAGGGCTTTCTGAACTACAATTATCTAGATCAGGGCTAGGAACGATGTATGAGATCATGTGGTGCGCACGCTCTTGGGAAAGAAATGGTCTATCAAGAACCTGGACGGTTCCTGGGAACTTGTCCTGCGACAACGTTAAAGAATGGTTTCGGGTGGAGTGGTCGGGGTGCTCCGCGCGCATATCACCGAGCGCACTCCGTCGGTTCCTAGTAAATTCCAGCTATACAATGGTTGGCCATCTAGAACAGGTGTCAGGTCGATCACATGGCCGTTTTCCACGTCGATTGAAATCAATGTCGGACGAGAGCGCCAAAGGGACTGTACCACGATGTATGTCTTGTCATCGAACCTGAGGAAAGGATTTTCGGGCAGGCTGTACTCGGTGTACAAACCTGGGAACTCCTGATCCGAGGGATCATACACGACGTCCACGAGGAGCCTGTCTTTCGTAACGCCCTTCAAATCGCGAGCGTAAAGGGATACTGCGGATGCGTGCGGACCACCCAGGGGATTGGATAGCCAGAATAGAGTGGTTGGGACACGATCTTTGTCAAACAGGACACGCGGTGAACGACCAGAGCGCCCCCCAGTCTCGAGTTTGAAGGACTTGCACGCCGTGGTTGTGGCCTTGTCCGGATTTTCGCTCGGAAGGACAAGTTCCCATATACCAGTTGGTCGATTGAAACAATGTTCGACGCCCAACAGCTTTCCGTCCCCAGTTTGTTCGTATCCGGTGACATAGAGACGTGTCTCGGTAACGAAAGTTGCCTGGCCAAATATGACCGGAGTGTGGGGAGGCTGCTCTAGTGATAATGCCGTCACGGAGGCAGTTGGCGTGGTGTCGGCGAGGTTCGAAGACCGCCAGCGAAACACGAAAAGGACGGGTCGCTTCTTGGTATACATTTGTTCGCCGAAATGAGGAACGAAGCGAAACTTTGGGTATGGATCATCTCCCTGTCCTTCCGTGGTCTCTGGGTTAGCTTCGGCAGTGTAAACTAACGCAGTTTCCGACGGGGTGAAAGAGAATGATCCGAGGTGATCTGACGGCGAGAAAATGAGCAGTGGAAAACAGCCTAATGACCATTATACCATCTGTGTGGAACTGTCCATGTTGCTTGGTGACCTCCCGCGATGCCTCGATGTGAATACCCGACCAGACTTCGACGTAGCGTTTCTTTGCACCGTTGGCGTCGGGTACCTCCCTGAGAACCGCACAACGCTTCCCTGACGGTGCAACAAGGGAAGCCACGAGTTCAGGCGAGTCATGGTTGATTGTCGAGGACATCACAGGCGAGCTGATCGCTGGATCTGGACTACCCAACGTCAGTGTCTTTATGATAGATCGCTTCACATTCCGATCGTGATCGCGAAAGGAATAGGAGACACGAACGACTGCAAGTTTAACGAGTTGACGAATTCAGCGGATGGAAGATGATGGTCTTACTGACCTGAGACACCAGATGTAGCGGTAGTGTTGATAAACTTGGCCGATGTGGGGACAGCAAGCTCTGCAAGTTCTCTGTAGAAGCTGGAAGGACCACTGTAGCGGAGAGAGGACATCTCGATAGGATAGTCGTGGCTTTTAGACCGATCTATGAGTACTTTAGTGGTCACGAATCGGTAACCCGAAATCCCACTCTCACGTTCCTTGCCCACTTTGGTCTTCCAGCGCTCAAATTTAGTCGCAGAAGAATTGCGCTCTCATTGGTCCAAGGCAAGCAGGATGTTCATACTATTTTGGACCTGAAGTGGCGAGTCAAAGGGCAAATAACAATTGGGCTAGATCTTGCAGTGTGTAATCTTTACAGTAATAACGGCGAGAACGTGAAGGTTTGGCGAAAAAGTGCATGTAGAGGTGATGGTAGTCCGTTTGTGGAAAGGACGACTCGGCTAAGATGTTCAATGGTGCTAGGACACGGGTTCCCTGGCACGTCTTGGCCACCGTGTTTGGCGGATTGTCCGAGCATCGTGGCCAACGTCAGCCCGCCCGGTGCAGCGTGGCTTCTCCGAGTTTTCTCGCGACCAAATCCCTTTGGCAATTGGCGTGCCTACCACACCCCCGTCGACACCTCAAAGTAGACATGACTGCCAGACTCGGAGTGTCTCGGATGGTTGTGCATCGAAACAACAACAAAAGTGTATTAACAGCTCGTCATGTAACCAACGTCCGAAACCAGCGTCGAAACAATGACGAAACTAAAACCATATGTAGACCAAGTAGATATCTTTATAAATGGTACTCGATGGTATCGGTTGCGGATATAGCAGAGCATTTCCAAACAAGAAAAAGTGGTCGTGTCGGGTTGCATGAGTTACTTGGTCTCCACCTGCCGGGCAAGTGAATGCGTTTCCGAAGCCAGCTCTCACTGGCGTCGGCGGAATCTGGAGAAAAGGCCGGTCTTGGGGCCAGGCGTGGAAGTCCTTGCACTGCCCATGCGGTCACGTCTACGACCACAGCACACGGTGAAACCTGCCAAGATAAGGAGGATCATCGAAGCAAAGGTGAGCCAGAAGCCTAAGGCCCGTCAGCAGCTGATCACGTATCGTGAACGACGTAAACATACCTGGTCCTGTGATGGTCCTGTTTCCAAAACCAAGGTCGCCCATTTGATTCTTAAAGTAAGCATAGAGGGCAATGTCGATGGCGAACGCGACAAGGGCCAGAGTGGCGGCAAGGAAGGAGAAGAGGGACGCGACAAGCGTTGCGGTGATGTGCTGCGAGAGCGAGAAGAGCAGCGCAATAAAGGACACACCGCATGCTGTATCGAGCAACAAAGGAAACACGTGGTCAGAAGCGACGGTGGAACAGGGCAAACAACACACCAACGGGGTGAACGGCGAGACCGAGGGTCCAAGAGGACGCAATGAAGACCGTGTTGTTCGCGTTGTTTTGGACGGAGAACGAATAGCCGTGGCCTGTTGTGTTGGATATGAGCTACGAGTCAGCGATGGACCAGTCAACGACGGACCAGTTGGACTGCACTCCATGTTTCCGTTGATTGCGGTGTAGCAATAACTCCTGTGCGCGGATAAGGGGAGGACCCTGGTGAATTAGAGAGCGGACATACCAAATACCCAACTAGGACAGCACATGGCGGAACGGGTCAATATTGGCCGAGCCAGGCAAGGGTCAACTCACTCTGAGTTGTTCGAATTTTTGATCTCCAACCACCTGGACTGTGCCGTTCGTGTGCACGCGGGTGATGTCCATCGCGGTGAGGAAGGGTAAGGAGATGGAGACGATGAAGAGGAGGACAAAGGCAGAAAAGAGAAAGAAGATGGCGGGAAGACAGAAAGCACGCGACATGGTGGCAGCGTTTGTCGTGGTCGTCGTCGGGAGCGACGTTGAGGAGGGGAAAGTGACGGGAAGGGAAGCGAAGACATGCTGTCAGGTCGCTTTTATGCTCGGAATGAAACGATCCAAGCGCAGCTGGGCCGCAACCAAACCCGGAAATGCCAAAAGGGCCTGGCCGCACACAGCCGACTATTGTAACTCCACTCTGCCAAGCCAGCGCTTGTCCGCTGACGTCACGGTCAGACCAAGCTCAGCCTGGGTGAGTGGTGCACATCGACAACTTGGATTGACCAGAACAAGCCTCGTACCCTGGGTAGTAACTTGTCGGAACAGGGAAGGTCATCAGCATCAGGACTTCCTAAGTTCCTTGGTTTACGCCCAACGCCATATTCAGCAATCGATCCCGCCAATTCAATTACTTAAGTACTTTTGAATTAGCAGCACCTTCCCCAATAGAACTCTGATCGAGGAGTTCGGATGACGATACGCTCCAAGAGTGTATTTCTATCATGTGGCGCGATGTCGAGTTGGGCGTCGATGAGGTAGTGGATCCTGTCCTCTAGCTCATTTGACTGCCATCTTGGCCCGGAAACGGAGATGATGATCCTTGTTTGGATCTACTTTCCTGCCCAAATCAAATACCATTGTCATTCCCAGGTGCACGGGGCCGAGTGGATCGTCCATACTGGTACGTCTTAAAGTGTGTACCGTGTGACTCGAGCGGAAGGAACGTGGAAGACAGCTGGCGGAACATTTGATTTTGGCAACAGCAGGTCTGATGCATTAGTTCGTAATGGTGTCCCCTTGCAAGATCTAACACTCATTGACTGCGTGTAACGTTGCAGTCATCACCACGTATGAGGAGAATCGCGTGGTGCGTTGACGCAAACGATCTGACTCTTGAGTATTACGCTATCCAATAGATCCTTCGTTGACGTGGGTCATAAGCTAAAAGCGAACGGGAGGTTAACAACCCCTCTCATCGTGAATGAGTATGCTTGGATCATGATGGAAATCTGGATCGAGCCAACACCTCGCTTGTACCTTGGCGATTACCGTGGTTGATCACGTCAAAGAACACAAGGTGGTGACGCGTGGTCCAGGGCGCAACAATGTTCAGTCCAGCCCTAAAGGTCCTGCCATCAGATGCTCCAAAGATAAATGTAGCGTGTTCCACCACCACCGTACACACGAGGTCGTCCCAAACGCCAGGGAATGTCAGACTCGGAGGAAGAGTATTCGTATGCCGAGTCAGATGAGGAAGTAAATGTGGAGGAGCCGCCCGCAGGCGTAACGGGGCTGGCCCTTGCAGAGCACTACTTTGGTCCATTGTTATCGCCCATCGCCGCAACCCCAGCGCAATGGACAGCATACACCGAGCACCGTCGCGGTGCTAACGCCGAGTACAAAAACGTCTTTCATCGTCGAAAGCGGTCGATCAGCGACTCCATCGCCCCGATCGAAGTCGAGTTGGGCTTGGAGAATGGCACACTTCAAAAGTGCATATGCATCTTGGACCGACTCGTCGAGCGGGACGACGTCGATGTGAGTAGGGTCTGTCCTCCAGCCCGCTGGCCAACTCACGGACATCATATTTGCAGCCTCGCAACGCAGACGCTCTTGTTCGGATCTATTCCCCCGCAGCACCCAAGTACATCGATGTGCATATCAAGTATCATTGTCGTTCTCGGTTCTACGAGATCGAATGGTTGTACTCGCTCGGATACAAGATCTACCACCGCATTTCTGGTGACCCAACCGCCTACTTTAGTCCATCTTTGAACGGACCTCCGTCCCTGTGGCATTGTCGGGGAGGCTGGCAGTCCATTTGCTGGGGATTCTTTGACGACAAGGGTAACTACGGTCCCAAGTGGCATCGCAGCGAAGTGGCGGACATGGGTCTCCACGAGGAGGGAGTACTTGATGTCCACGAAGCGCTCTTTGGACCGATCGAAACACCACCGAGCGACGATGCGGATGCCCTTCTCGCATACCGAAGAAAGCTCGTCGCGACCGTGCGTCTCTTGTTCGCCGCCCTGGGAATAGACTACAGCGTGGCCTGTACGGAGGATGAAACGGATGAAAGGCCGTATGACTTTATGCTGGAAGGTTTGGCGGATAAGTGGGTCGCTCGAGGGATACGGGCAGCCTGCGGGTTTCAACTGAGCAGTGACGCGGAGGCGGCCAAGCGTGGAAAAGAGGAACGTAGAGAAAGCGCGTCCCGGCCCGATTACTATGTGGAGGGTGAAGACTCTGAAGGGGATAGTGAGGAAGGTTTCTATGATCGCGAGTGGTAGTAATTGTCTGCATGTAGTTGAACAGAGCCGCGGTCGGACTGACCAATGCATGTTCTCTTCGCTTTGAGTGCGCGCCGTTCACTTCAACTTGTAACAATTTTTGTCTCCGGTTACATCTCAAAGTGAAGCTCTATTTTCCTTCCCTTCCGTTGTCGAACAAGGTCGTACGAACGTCACAACGCGTGAAGATTCGCGCGCGACTCGGTCTGTTACAACTCGGAGTGCTTTCCCCGTCTGTCAGAGACAAGGCGTCCATTTACGATGCGGCAGTCGTCGCGACTCTCCATCCTTGGCGATAATATAACATGTTAACGCCTTCCGACGCGATTCTAATTCGCATGATGATGATGCTGTTGTAGGGTCAACGCACGCGTCGCACGTCTCGTCCACGACACCAAGTGCCGTGCGCACTCTTTCGCCATCCCAAACCTACACCATACGAGAGAGAGATTCCATCCGAAGTAACCTGCGGTGACGGCGACTTATCTTCATTCTCGTTCTACTCGCATTCTCAAGGCCTCTGATCCGTGCTTTATGGCGAGTTCCATTGTTCGTTTCTCCCTGCGCCCAAACTACCCTTGGACTCATTTATTAGACCAGAACAAGCCTCGTACGCTGGGTGACTCGTCTAAACAGGCAAGGTCAACACTCAGAATGATTCATGTCCAACGCCATATCCAGCAATCGATACCGCCAATTCACTAGCACAAAATTTGCAGGTCGGTCCTAACACCAGGCGGGGAAACTCGGAGGGTACTTCTGGAGCGCTAACGCTATATTTAGCACCACCCTTGGTCATCGCACACTCGCCGCCATCAGCAATAGTGTCTCTTCAATAGACTCTGATCGAGTCACCTGGACGATGTTACCCTCCAAAGTGTATTTCTATCATGTGGCGAAATGACGAGTCGGACGTCGATGAGGTAGTAGTGCCCTTTCCTCTCGGGTTGTTGTCCAGACCGGCTGGGTGCCATCTAAGCCCGGAAACGTAGATGATCCTTGTTCGGATCTACTTTGCTGTCAACCAAAGTATATCGGTGCGCAAATCAAATACCAGTGTCGTTCTCGAGTATACGGGACCGGGTGGATTGTCAGTTCGTCTTGAAGTGGGTATCGTGTAACTTGGGTGGAAATGTGGAGAACAGGCGGCAGAACATTTGTTTTTTGACCCCGAGACTCTGACACTCGCCAACTGAGTGTGAAGTTGCAGTCGTCGCTGCGTATGAGGAGAATGATCGCATGGTGCGTTGATTCTTGGCAAATGGTCTCTGAGTTGCCACTGGCAGCGATTGCTTGCTTCAAGTATTCCAGGTACGCCGCTGTGGGTTGTTCAAGACGTGGGTCGTAAGCTTACATTCCAAAAGAGACAAACGATCACTGCTGCTGCAAATGCCTCTCGTTGTGAATGTATGCTTGGATCATGTTTGGTGGAATTCTGGATCGAGCCGACACCTCGCTCGTAGCTTCAAATTAGCGATCCAACAACCCTCATTGGCTGATGCAGCTTTGGAGGTCTAGGCGAGCTTACTTTAAAAAGTGTCTTACAGCCACCGCACCTCCAGATCACGTCAAAGAACACAAGGGTGGTGACGGGGTCCAGGGATCCAACCCCTTACATAAAAGGTCGTGCCATGAGCTGCTCAAAGTCTTGAACCTGTTCCACCACCACCACACTACCAGACATACACAGCGGTCGTCCTTTGAAACACGATGTGGGGAATGTCAGATTCGGACTTGGACTCGGACTCGGAGGAAGAGAATCCGTATGCTGACAAGGTAGATGAGGACATCGAGGTAAAAGAAGAGCCCCCCGCCGGCACAACAGGGCTGGCCCTTGCAGAGCACTACTTTGGTCCATTGTTGTCGCCCGTTGCCGCAACCCCAGCGCAATGGACAGCATACACCGAGCATCGTCGTGGTGCCAATGCCAAGTACAAAAACGTCTTTCATCGCCGAAAGAAGTCGATCAGCAACACTGTCGCCTCGATCGAAGTCCAGCTGGGATTGGAGAATGGTACGCTCCAAAAGTGCATATGCATCCTGGGGCGACACGTCGAGGGGGACAACATCGACGTGAGTGGGCCCTATCCTCCATATCCCGTTAGTCAACTCACGGACGTCTTTTCAGCCTCAAAACGCAGACATTACCGTTCGGATCTACTCCCCCGCAGCACCCAAGTACATCGATGTGCATCTCAAGTATCATTGTCGTACTCGGTTGTACGAGATCGAATGGTACTACTCGCTCGGATACAAGATCTACAATCGCATTTCTGGCTCCCCCATCGCCTACTCCGATCCATCTACGAATGGATCCCCGGCCCTGTGGCATTGTCGGGGAGGCTGGCAGTCCATTTGCTGGGGTTTGTATGACGACAGTGGTAACTACGGCCGCAGCTGGCGTCGCGTCGAGGTAGCGGACATGGGTCTCCGCGAGGAGGGAGTCATTGATGTCCACGAAGCGCTTTTCGGACCGATCGAGAAGCCACCGAGGGGCGATGCGGAAGCCCTCCTCGCGTACAGGCGAAAGCTCGTTGCAACCGTGCGTCTCTTGTTCGCTGCACTGGGACTAAACTACAAGGTGGCCCGCACGGAGGATGAAAGGGATGAAAGGCCGCGTGGCTTTATGCTGGAAGGTTTGTCGGACAACTGGGTCGCTCGAGGGATACGGGCAGCCTGTGGGTTTCAACTGAGCAGTGACGCGGAGGCGGCCAGGCGTGGAAAAGAGGAACGTAGAGAAAGCGCGACCCAGCCCGATTTCTATGGGGAGGATGATGAGGATGAGGATGGGTATGGTTTCTTTGATGGCGAGTGGTAATTGATGACGAGTCATGTCGAATAGACGGGTTGAACAGAGGCGACCAATGCATCATCTTGTCCTTCGCTGCGAGTGACTGAGCCCGTGTCGTTCACAACGTGTGTAGTTGTGGTGGCCGCAGTGAGTCGCGCGCGAATATCTCGGAG
>JBBPJQ010000922.1:0-14989 GCA_038088795.1 Boletus rex-veris
TCGTCGTTATTCAATACCGTCTGGGTGCATTCGGTAAGTCCCTGCTTCGGATGCTGACATCAGCCTGTCAGCCAGTCTGATTCTTGCATTAGGTTTCCTCGCTGGGAACGAGATCAAAGCCCAGGGTGCTCTGAACGCCGGCCTCCGTGAGAGAAAAAGCAATCTTCGTTCTAGATAATACTAACATCGGGCATCACCAGTTGACCAATCCTCGAGCGTCCAACCATCACCCTTGCCAAGGGTCAGGTGAACGGAGTACGTGGCCACTCTCTACCACATCTCTGGCTAGTCAACGTTTGTAAGCAAGTACTGCTCGCCATGGGCAACCAGAACGAGGGAAACACCTTCGTTTATGCGAACGAGACGTTGACGATCGCGGATTACTACGTCTCTCAGCTTTTCCCGGACACGACGTTTGCTCAAGTTCAAGAAGCCGCGTCCGTTTATGAAAACTATGGGACGGCAGTTGAGCAAGCCATGATGGTGATGGGAGATTGTAGGTCAACCTTGGGTCTGGCAGAGACGCGAAGAATTCGATTACTTATTTGGACCTTTCTTTGTAGCCATCTTTGTTTGTCCGACCTACTACTTGCTCCATACATTCGCTGGTCGTTCGTGGAAGGTCAGTCTTTCAATATTTGTATGCCAATCATTAACCTTGGTGGAACTGTCTTAGGGTCTCTTTGCAATCCCACCCGCATACCATGGTCAAGATGCCACATACTACTTCAACAGGTATGCCCCCAGCCTCTCCCTTCTACCATAGTTCCAACCGGCGCCGTATGCCACATCTTAGTCCAAGCGGTCCTCCTCCCTACAACAACACCCAATTCATCACCGCCTTCGCCCAATCTTTCATATCCCTCGCCAAGTATTACGATGTCAATGTCAAATTTGATCCGGACAACATCACCCCTTACTGGAACAAATACTACATGGGAGAGACAGAAATGCTGTTTAATCGTACCGAGACAGGCGCACCGGTGGTATCGCCCATCAAAACCGATCCGACGTTGCACGAGCGATGCGCGTACGTCCCTCTTTTCTTGTGCTGCCTTGGTGACACGTTACTGATGCTGTCTACGCCTTGCAGATTTTGGTTGACGGTAACGTCTACGACTGCACAGTGATCGACGCACGTGGGACTGAAAGCATTCGAGCTAGGACGACGTATTATCCACGCCTTAATAATCCCGTTTGTGAGCGATTCAATCTTTGTGTAATGTCGGTCCTCTGGACGTTTTCCGAGATGTACACTATCACGGCAAAGTGATTAGTTTTTGCTGATTTTTGGAAAAAGGTCGATGAGCAAGAGAGCGTCGAATACTCGAGCTGAGCTTTCCAACTGTGTACTTGGTGTGGCTTTCTCATGTCTCCTCTGGCACGAAAAGAACGCTTTAAGAACAGTAACCTCATGCAACGATCATGGATAGAACACGACAAACAATCGGAACTAGGTTGAGTGGATAATATAAGTATCTCGACCATCTCAACAGCTGGCACCAACGGTATTTTGAAGTTGTACAAATCACCATCGGGTTCGAACCACAGAGATAGTCCCCAAGTAGCACTTTGTCCCCGGATCGGAACGTCTACACGACGCTAGCATATATTGATGCTACAGCTTTCTCAGGAATGGAAAGGCTGGGACATGCATGCATCTGCCTGACAGGACCATCTGATTAGTCACCTCCAAGTTTTCCGGCTAATTTGACTTCATTCCAGCGTTAATCGGAGGAGCGGCCATTATCGATGTGCGCAGTATTAAATTAGAAAGACGGCGGGACTGACACCATCGCTGTGCCTGGTAAGCGATGGAAAACCTCCTTATATCCCAAGCCAAATCCGTAAGTTTCATTCATAGAAAAAGTCTAGCACCCTTACGGGTATGGTTGGATTGCTCCCTCTACGATGGGGCAGCTGAAGGACAGAAATTAGACGCTGTCTTATGATAATTGCAGGGTGCATCATAAATACCGCAGATAGGCCGAGTGAGTGATCTCAATTACGAGCTTTACACGAACTAGCGCCGTTGTGGCTCACGGGCAGAGTCTCAGATATGTGGTGAAACATTCCGTTCCCTGAAAGTTCATGGAGGATATTGCTTCTAATGATCCGATGAGTTCCTTGGATCTCTGAGGCTTCATTTCTAGTAGCTCCGCTGGCGGTATCGAGCGATGGACGGGAGTCTGCCATTCAAGAGTTCAACTTCAAGCCCGAGATATGTACTGTATCCACGAGTACTGAGTCAAGGTTGAATACTGTATCGGCTTCGGGATTCAAGTTGACCAAGCTTTTAACATGTTACTATATCGCTCACTGCCTTGTTTGTCTTCGACATCCATAATAATTCAACAGGCCCTTCGGGCAAACCTGGACCCGACTCATAATGAGATGATGAACTATGTATTGCATACTACACTCGTCTTCCCTTTTAATTTGCAGTAAATCGTCACGTTAATGTACAAAGAGGCACGTAAGTGAAACATAGGCATAGAAATAAGATAAAATAACAAGATTTTGGCTGTCGCGTCGTCGTCGTGCAACGAACGACATTTTAGTTATGTTGGACAGTGTTGTCACGAACGATTCTACAGAAATGATTAGAAAACATGGTGGACTGTAGTAAAGTAGATCTTGCTTGTGTAATGCCTCAGATATATAACCAATGTCGTTAAGAGAGGAGCTCCTTGGTTTGTAGTTGTCTTCCATGGCGAGGAACAAGTAAGCGTATTCGTCTGGTTGTGCGGCAACCACTCCGTCGTAGATGCACAGGAATCGTATGTGGGAGTTAACGGTCTCAAATGTAATC
Organism: Boletus rex-veris; assembly: GCA_038088795.1. Classification (NCBI taxonomy): domain Eukaryota; kingdom Fungi; phylum Basidiomycota; class Agaricomycetes; order Boletales; family Boletaceae; genus Boletus; species Boletus rex-veris. The sequence continues at coordinate 2,813 of JBBPJQ010000922.1, forward strand.
ACTTGTTTGCGTGCAGTGTGAGGTGGGGAGTAGTCTGAGATGTTAACAATGCAGAAATTCCCGCCAGGGTATTCAAGAATATGACATGGTGCAAACCCAGATGGTGAGTGTTGGTCGACGAACAAAGCGCCTATGATATTAGGAGTCACCTTGTTGTAGTACGTTGTAGGGAGGTTTGTGAAATTAGCGTCTTTGCGTAGCCTGCAGCAGCAAACAAGTTAAAAGAGGGGCGAAAGAACACGACTCAAGTTTGAACGCAACTCGTAAATCGAAAGGGCTGACCACTGCACGGTCCCTCTGTATCTCGTGCTCATGAGAGCAAATCAAGAGTGCGACATTTCTCGGCAATGAAATGCACTCAATCGCTATGTCGAACGAAACAAAAAAGGGATCAGTTACTGATAAGTAATGCACGGAGCTGATCCTCACCACGCAAAGGCATGATTCCGTTCAAATGGCAGTATATGACGGAAAGACGGACGGTCAAAGCACAGATGGTTGTGTAAAAGGAGTGGTTTCCCTCGTCAAAAAAATGCGCATGACTCGATCAACAAATTCCCCCCAAAAAAGGAAAAAAACTAAAACTAAAAAAGAGATCGGAATCCGGGCACCGATCTGACAACAAAATCATCACCATAAACCTTTCCCCTACGGGTCCAGGAATTGTCCTGACAATATTCCTGTGAAACGACAAACCCCCTCGGGAAGCACTAGGTAGGATGGTGACACAATGGCAAATATTGCGAACCCGGAACCGTGCGAATATCCCATAGTTCGATGGACAAGCCCCTCTCAATAAACCTTCGAATCCCTGGTAATCGACCACTACAAGACCTCGCCCGTCTACAGCTGTAGTATCCTAGAGATAGTCCACGGATTCACAATTACCACGGACAACCTCTGTTTGTCGCAAATGGAACAAAAGAGAAGTCAGTGGAATGTTCCATCTTCTGCTTCCCCGTCACCTTGACATATCCCGTTTACTGTCGCTTCGGACTGTGCCATTATCGAGCAGCCATTATCGAGCAGCGAGTTATCCTTACCTGGAACTTTCGAAATCCGATGGTGTCTACGCTCGCCAAATTCACGGCGTCGTACGATCTGGGCCTGGATTTCGTTGTAACAGCACGAATGTCCGACGATGACATCGAATACTTGGCAAGCCCACTGATGCCACCGCGGTGTCTAAAGCTCGGTGCTTCGTGTCCGTGCTTCTCGCAACTAAGGCGGCCAACGACAATTGTTGGGGCGGTGGTCGCGGTGTTGACCGTGACGTTGAGATGATGTTGCGAATACCTCCAGATGCTTCCACATCGCGTTCGATGGGTCCGCATGGTTCGATCACGTGCCATGAGATGGGAAGGTGCTACTTTCGGAAGAGCTGGTGTGTCAGTGTAAAGGTGCGAGTGTCAACGGAATAGCCTTTTGCCTTATATCGATCATGCCCCATGGCATGGTGCAGATTGAACACGATTCTCCGGAAGCATATTGGGGATTTGTCCGGAGCATGTCGGGAGCAGACACTCCTGTCCGAATCGGTTGGTGTTTCAGAGATAACATCTGATCTGGAGCGCTCTGAGAGCTTTGGTTTGTCTTGTCTTTCCCATTCCCTTCTTAGATTGACCTCACTGTACTCGGTGCGAACTGTCTCCATTTACCTTGTGGGTGTGGAGTGTAGTGATATACTACAGTCCGGCCTGTTTCTGTCTCTTTCCCGCCAATATGTCACACTTTATTACCCTATAGGTTAAAATTCCATATCTCAGATCCCAACGCTCAGCGGCGAATCACACAGCATCGAAACTCGCAGACAGCGGGACGCTTGGTGATGCGGTGTGCTCTGTCGTCAAAGAGTGACTATGTGCGTTGGAGGATCAATTGTGTTCGTCAAGTTCAGGTATCCCAGGCGCAGGACTGTCAAATTCGTGACGAGGATCTCCTACCTTGAGTGAATTTGCGACCAGGTCAACTTGGAGAAGTTATTTTCACTATCAAGGACATGTCGATGGACCCGGCACCAATACGATTGAATATCACACTCGGTTCCTACCCGGTAAGTTAATCCTGGCCCTCATCCTCTTTCAACTAGACATGTTTCTACAGTCTCTCTCTTTTTCGATGAGCTTCTGTAGGTTTTGAGGATTCGCATGCGGTCGAAGTATCGGTACGTGTCCACTTGCTGTAAAAGTTGAAGATGAGGTCCTGAGGCTCGACCTTGTTCTCCATTTCTGTCCATTACGCTTGCACCCCTACTATTTCTCGAGTTCTGAAACCTCCGTATCAGCACGTTGATACTTGCAACATCCTTGAAGCGCATCAGACGTAGAGGGCGTCGAAATCATTGGCCGCAGACTAGACACAAGATACAGTCTTGATCGGATGGGCACAGCATGTTTGTTTTTCTCAGTTATAGATACAGTATGAAGGAATACTACAAGGACCCTGCCCAGCAGGTGTTGGACGTGAAGCAGATTTTGCGAGACTGCGCATGGATGCTATGGAAATTATGTTTACCCGGGCAAGCTTCATCGAACGGCAAGCATGGTGAATGATGTACTGTAGTCAAAACGTTGACTTCGCAGATCGGCGATGAGTGCCACACTACGCTTCATGTAGTTTCTCATACCGGTCCGAGTCTCTGACGAGGAACAACAGCGCACTGCTCATCAGGACAACGACCTGTACGTGCAAAACTGATCAGCGGATGAAGTTAGGGCGTTCAATATCCCCACCAGGTGGACATAAAACAAGAGCAGGGGTGTCGTCTCGATCGTCGCCGTGAGAATGCCACCCATGACGATCGGCGAGAGGATACTGCCCGCATTGGAGACCATCTCGAAAGTTGCCAATGCCTCTCCTAACGGACTGACGTAAGGGCCAACTCCACTCGTGGGATATGGATATGATAAACTAACCTTGCTGGAGCGGGTCAACCGATCCAACGACTAGACTGCGGATCGTAGGTCCGTGCATCGCGCCAAACCCAAGGAAAATACCCGCTACATTACAGTAGTGAGGAGATGAACAAGGATATCGTCACGAAGCTCTTACAGAGAATCAACATTCGGCTTGTCGGGGATGCGGCCGCACCCAGTAAGGAGATTGCTGTCATAACGCATGACGCAGCAGCCAAGTGCACGTGTAGATGATCCGAGGTCTCGAATTCCAATTCCTCGTCATTGACTATATCTTCCTCCCCATGAAGGGGACGTATGGTTTTCCGGTGGTAGTACGGACGCAAAAAGCGGAGAAGCGGCGGGACAATCACCATCAAGAAGATCGTTCTGCTGACAGAGACAGAAGTAAAGAAAAAGCCAGTCTATGGCAAACGAGATCAGCTTGACACAGGACAAGCCGTACTACTCACGTCCTGAGGACTGAGGTGGTATTTTGATGTGACAAGTACCATCAAGGCAGTCCATGCATAAGAACTGGCCACCATGAGCAAAAGGGTGTGAATCGCACACCAAGCGAGTCGCCAATTGTGACTGCCGTCCAATCTCCGACTCGGTATGAGCAACCTCAAAGGCTCGAAAATGTGTAGAAATGCGAAGCGAGTGGTTGCGGGCTGCCGGTCATCAGAGGGCTCCGGACGCATACGAAACAGTGCATTTCTTTTCTCCTCCGGGAAAGACTCCGGCAGAGCGGAAATAACGTAAATGAATGTGGCAACATATATTGCGGTTGCCAAGTGGAACACAATCAGAGGGTTGCCTGTTTTCGTCGTAATAGTCCCCCCCAGAGCAAATGATATACAAGTGCCTGCAAGAGACGATGTGAGAAAATACGTGGGATCTCGAGTGAGATCCAGACCTAACCCAGCCCAGCCTGCTATCTTGCTGAGGGCTGCGGTCCTTGAAAACGGGATCAGTCGCATCGAGAAGGACGTGAACTGAGAGCATACCTATCTTCCGGGGCGCATTCGTCGACAATGTACAAGTCAATGAGATAGCCGAGAGGACCGGAGAATACACCAAATAGCATCCCAACAAGGAACACCCAATCAGCGAGCGAATCTGGCATATACTGTGATCCAACTATCATGCAATTGCTCATGATTGCAGCACCAAGTACCAGGAAGAAGGCGGGTTTCCTCCCATAGCGGGATGAAATACGGCTGAACATGCCAAACCCAACAATCGCTGGAATGTTTGTGAGTAACGGCAGCCGTCGAAAGCACTGCAGAGATACATATAACGCCTTCGGCCACACCGAGTACTGCGAGAACAATCGCAAAATACCGTGCGACTTCTGGTGCATCGCAAAGGTCGAGTGGGCTTGGGCCAGCGGTTGTGATGGTGGCAGGGTCACCATGTGATATGTTCCAGAGCCTGCAGACAGATTTCCGAGTAAGCTCGATGAAGGTAGTCGATGTTATTCCGCCGGCCAGCGTGGTTGCCAGTGCAACCGGAATTAGGAGTGTCTCTGGTGAAAACCTGAGTCGCTTTCTCAGTAGATTCCCACTCGGCTGGCCAACTGGTCCATTGTCTACGAGGAGAGCGGTAGTTTCAGATGGTGGTTGGTCCGGGGACGACATGGTGCAGAACGTAGTCTACCGCATGGGCGAGATAAGCATTTATTCTGCGTAAAATGACCGCCGTCCATGGAATAGCCTGTTAGGACGGTATTAAGAAGGCATTGCAGAAACGTGCTTCCCAACAGTACGAGCATGTGTCCACATGTGGGCCAATGCCAGATTCTGCACGCATTGCGAATGGGATCATAGCCCTGATGACCACGTGGATACCTTCGGCGAAGCTGACGGGTGAGTATGTAAATCGTGAGTCCCGCCACGGTGGCTGGCTGCATGCTGTCAGTTCGTCATCTGAGTGCGTTGAGATGTTCATGTCAAGTTCGGTGACCGCCGAAGTGGAAGGCGCAAGGGATTAATGACCCAAGGCACTTGCCGTAGGCACAAGGCACAGAAAAAGGGTTGATAAGATTGAACCTGGCTGAGATTGTACCAGGCACGCGGCCATTCAGCATTCGAAAGCCAAGGATCCTCCGTCATACCATGGGGATCTCCACGATCATTACCGCCTTTCCGCATTCACCTACCAAGACCGAGGTTTTGATGGCCATAAACGATATCAGCCAGTGACAGCGAGTCCAGTGTAAGAGATCTGGCATACCGGCACAGCACGGTGATCGTCGCTCCATGATCGCTCCGAGATCATGAGAACCTCATCAATCTCACGCTCTGTTTCACGCTCTGTCTGTCTGCGTCTCAGTGTTGGCACCGCTGGTGTCCTTCCATCCAGCTTTCTTCATCACGTGAACCCCAACGAATAATGTAATGTGACATAGCATTCATCATCCCTCTTCCTTACAGCGGTCGTTACGTCGTGATGTCCCTCCTTCTCCACTAATTGCACTTATTGCACGTATCCATCAAGCTAAACAAGTAATGTCCGAAGACTGATATAGATATGTCACTCAACTTTCAGCGCAACCAGCACCACCAAAGTTCATCCCTTGATGAATCCTCGTGGAAGCTACTAAGCAAGACAACGACCTATAGTTCGCCATTCCTGAGATATTCGTGTGCGGTCAAATCAATCTATACCATTTCTCCATGGAGGGATCAAGTGCGACCAAGTGTCAGACTGGACTGCTCGGTGCACGACTTCAATTGAAGTAGCGGGACGGTTCAACTGGGATGGACACTTCGGTTGCTAGTGGGGCTATGCCTCTGAGTGTCGGGAGTAAACAAAATCATCCTACATAGATAGCTTGTTCTGCAGGTGGGGTTGAAGAAGTGATAAGTTCACTGAAAATTGTTGCTGATATTACTGCTGGCTAGTCCGAGAGCTATCTCAGGCGCAACGACGATGCTGGTCGCAAGATGACAGATCGGAAGAGACCCTGATCACAGCCGATGACCCCGGAACCGTACACGTATCGCACAGGTCAACTTCCGACATACACCTGATTCCTGAAGGGCCCCCACCATGACTGATCCTACTAAAGCAGAGTCAGAAAAAGTATTCAAGGTACTCAGAGCACAGAAAGGAAACAAGGTTGGTCAATTTCTAGTACCAAATTCGCACCTTCATCACCGTCACCGTCACCATCGTCGATAGACATGCTTCGACTGTCAAGCGCGGAACCCGACATGGTCAAGCGTCACTTTTGGTGTTTATATATGCCTGGACTGCTCCAGCATACATAGGAGTATGGGCGTGCATATCAGCTTTGTGCGGTGGGTACAATATCTTCTCATTCCCACATGTCCTCAAACCTCCGGAGTGAACAGCTCGACGAATCTAGACAGCTGGCAATTGCACCAACTACGGACCATGAAAGTCGGTGGAAACGCGTCTGCAACAGAGTTCTTCACTCGTCATGGAGGTGCCACCCTCTTGAGTGACGCCGACCCGAAGAAGAAGTATTCCAGCAGAGCAGCGGAGCTCTACAAGGAGGAACTCGCCAAACGCGTCAGGGAAGACGCCATCAAGTGTGTATCATCGCACTTTGTACTTTTAAAGACGCCCATTCCTGTTACTAGATTCCCTACCCGGGTCATCGTCGAGGGAATGGATTTGTCTGAACCAACTAATCCCTCCTTGCAAACGGATGACGACTTCTTTTCTTCCTGGGACAAACCCGCCCCGGCTAAACCTGCACCTTCCTCCACCACAACCACAGCTCCGCCTGTAGTTGGTCGTCCTGCTCCCCGAACGGTAACCTCAAGCTCTTTGCGCTCGACGTCTTCTTCCACCGTCAACAGCTCAGCGAAATTGGGTGCTTCACGATTAAACTCTTCCGGGTCGGTTACCACTACTTCTACTAATACATCTGCCGCTGCGAAGAAGACTAAGCTTGGTGGCCTTGGAGCAAAGAAGGCTGCTTCGCCGATTGATTTTGCCGAGGCGGAACGGAAAGCTACCGAAGAAGCCGAACGCATCAAGCAGCTTGGATACGATCGGCAGCGCGAGGAGGAAGAGGAACGTGCCCGACAGCAAGCTGAGCAGGCCACTCAAGCGGATGCAAAAGCCAGGGCCGCCAATTCTGGTCCAGCAACACCCACGATACCTGGAAAAGTTGACGTTCAGAAAGGAAATAGCCAGGATCTTGAGAGGTTGGGGATGGGTTTCCGCAAATTAGGCTTTGGTGGTGTTCCCACTGCGTCACAGACGACACCTAGCGCGCGATCTACGTGCGTATCTAACTGTTGTATCTTTGTTCCCTTGGCTGAGGATGGGTGTCACTCTTAGCCCACAAGCCGATGATGCACCCACGACCGCACGGGAAAAGTTTGGATCTCAGAAGGCTATCTCTTCGGACATGTTTTTTGGGAGAAACGACTACGACGCTACTTTTGTTGCCGAGTCGAAACAACGGCTATCCAACTTCCAAGGGGCAACTTCGATCTCATCGAATCAATACTTTGGCCGCGAAGAGGAAGATGAACTCGAGCGTGGTGGACCTGAGGGAGGGCTTTTGGGCGACGGTAGCCTTGCGAATCTAGAGATTGCTGCGAAAGATGCTGTCGCTCGATTGATGGCTAATCCCGATGTTCAAAACATGGGTGAGACCATCCGAACGAACGCTCTGAAGGTATGTCCACTACCCTTCTGGCATTTGAATTTTGCTTGATGTGAACTACCAAGCTTTCTGATTATCTGGCTCAAATGTCTCAACAACGCTGAGTCTGCAGTCGAGCACCATGGATGCCCACTAGACGATCTTGTATCCGAGACTTGATAAGGCTGTGTTCATTTTAGTATTGTTTAATCTCTGGATCCCATAACGTTTCTGTGAAGAGACAGAGACTAGATGTCTTAGCTTTTCATGGTCAACTCGATCGTGCGTTCTCCTTGGCTGAGACAGAACTCACCGCTAAACTAGCGTGAGGACCACAGTGTCGTTCTGGACTGATCAATTAAGAGAACCAAAGTCAGACCTTCCGAACATTGATAGCCTGGATGTTGACATTGAGTACTTGTCCTCGTGACATCCTCATGGCGTATTACTGTACAGGCGTGATGGATTTGAGGAATTGCTGGTCGGAGTCGGGATTCGCAAGCACGTACACAGCATGTAAATTTCCCCGATTAACCATATTTCTCGCTCTCCTGCTGAAGGGCATTCCGATCTCACCATCTAGCACGATTTCCGACTGTGGTCCGTAGGGAATAGAACGCTGACATCGGTCCACGTGTTGGCATGCACATTTCCACATTGCGCACCGCCTTATTTATATCGTACCATAGACCACACGGTCACCATCGCCGGTATGGTTTGTAATCCGGTGATGTGATTGATAATGGCGACACCCTACTAGTAATGATTTGTTTGTATAGGCGATAGACTTCTTTTTGCGCCATGACCGTGCCGTCCTTCGACCAAGCGCCGTCAGAAACCACTGGTCTACTCAGAGACCTTCGACCTGCTGATCGCTTGGGTAGGAGTCCATCGGGGGAACGCTTCAGATTTTCACCAGAGACACTTCTTGCTCCGGTCGCGCTTGCAACAAGGCTGGCGAGCCAGGCGCCATTGACTACCCTCGTCGAACTAATACGACGAGCTACCTGCAAGCTTTGGAACCTGTCTCACGGTGATCCAGTCACTCTCCAAGCAGGTGGCCCAGACTCAGCCGGACAGTGCGATGCGCCCGAGATCGCGCGCTATTTTTCGACGGTGATTGCCATAGTCGGCGTGATTGAAGGCATCATATGTGTGGTTGTATTCCTGCCAATTGCTACGATCGCTCACAACTTGATATTCCAGTGATTGCTGTGTGTGGCGTATTAAGTCGCATATCATCACGTTACGGAAGGAAACCGGCTTTCTTGCTCGTACTTGTCGCTGGAACCATTGGATGTTGCATGATATCTGGGTCACAGTATGTGGCGGACTGGCTTTCTGACTGGGTCTTCATTGTCGGGATGATATTCTTGCTATCCTCTGGCGCTTCCAACTATGCTTATCTTGTCAACGTGTATATCGTCGATGTATGTGTCCCGGAGGATAGGTGTGTCTCAAGCTCGGACCTCTTGATGGATCTAAATTCACCTTCAAGAACTGCCGCGTTGAGTAAGATATCAGGGTGGACATTACTGGGTCTGGATCTGACTTACAGACCTCACGCATATTCTCACATCATATCTTGCAGGAAATTGTATATCATACGCTCTGGGAGGATTTGTTACAACGAAAACAGGGAACCCTCTGATCGTGTTCTACATGACAGCCACAATATACATCTCCACACTGACGTATGTTGTTTTTGTCCTACCGGAATCTTTCCCAGAGGAAAGTAGGAGCGCCCTGTCCCGCACGCTTCCAAAACCCTCTGATAATGGGCACCCCGCAACCACTCGCTTCATGTCCTTGCACATTTTCGAGCCATTGAAGATGCTCATACCTACTACTCGGAGATTGGATGGGACTCGCAATTGGCGACTCGCTTGGTGTGCAGCACATATCTTCGTGTTCACGGCCGTAAATGCCTACGCTCTCACCGCCTGGTTGGTACTTGTTACTTCAAAATACAACCTCACCCCTGCAGATGTAAGTAGTGTCATGCTGTCTGAATGCAAGTTGATCTTGTTCCCTTTAGACCGGTATTTTCCTCACCACTGTCGCTGTCAGCGGCACGATTGTCTTGACGATGATTGTCCCGCCTTTCGTCCGGCTTTTCCGTCCGTACTACCCTAGAAAAATCACACGTTCCTTTCTCGCGGAAGAAGACACAATCAATGGTGAAGAACCGGAATCGGAGACCTCGGATCGTTTGGATGTACATTTGGCTTTTGTATCATGTGTCTTTACGGCAGTCTTCTATTTGACTGCAGCCGCATCCACGACAAGCCAGGCATTGATCTTCTGTAAGAGTTTGGTAATGACCTTTTCCTTTGTCCCCTCACCGGTGCAGTACAGCCGGTATTTGTATTGGATTTGGCTCCATACATACCCCTACGATTCGTAGCCTGGTCGCTGGATCGGTTCATCCTCTAAAGCAAGGTCAGATTTGGATACTGCTCATGCGGGATTGTAACTTATGTGAGGCCCATTCATAGGGGAGGCATTGGCAGCTTTCGAGATGGCCTCTAATTCTGGCGCTGTTCTCTCCCCAACCGTCATGGGTAGCATTCTCACTGCAACGATTGGAACGATGCCTCTGTTATCGTTTTATGTCCACCTGGTGGGAATGCCGAATATTCATATTTGCTTGTCTCTTCGCTGATCCACGATGCACGTCTAGGTCGTTATGTTGATCAGCGGTGCGCTACTATTCTTAATCAGAGACATGGACAGGTATCAGAAACCGCATGAGGGCGACGCGGCAACCCATGTAGTAAACTAGTAAGCGGCACTCGTCAATGTACCATCCACCACTCATAGCATTAGATGCATAAATGTACGGCGCATTATGATCTACAGGGATAGACGTCCATAGACTTTCTTTGGCTTGACCGAGATCGTGTACGCTGTACGTTGCGTAAAACCTGCTTGTGTTTACCATGACTTGGGAACGCAAAAAGACCCGAGGACATACCCTTCATCTCCAACGACTGCGGAATAGGGTTCTTGTGGGACTTGTCGATGAATTTGTATAGTGCCATTCCATTCATCAGTTCTGCTCTACATTGGCCAATGTTTGAGCAGTGGTCACTTCTTCAGTGGAAAATTGAGAGAAAACAGAAGCAAACTTTGCAACAAAAGACTTTACCTGACTTCACTGCCTTTCCTCTTACTCCAAACTGACACCTTCGAACTCAATGGAAAGGAGATGAAGTCCGTACTCCGTTTCCGATGGACAACCAATGATCTTGCCTCCTCCTATTATGTCTTCTAGCATGCAGTTCAACCGTCGCCGAACCCCACCAATAAGACGTCGACCCGCATCACTTGCTAGATGAGATCGTAGCGCCGGACGAGGCGTAAAGCAAAGTCAGATTCGGATACCGTCCTCGCGGAATTGTGGCTCACGAGAGATCGATTAAGCAGAGACATAATTGGCAGCTTTCGAGATAGCCTCTAATTTTGGCGCTTTTCTCTCGCCAACCATCATGGGTAGCATTCTCACTGCAGATTGGAACGATACCTCTGTTGTCCTATTATGTCCACCTGATGGGGATGTCGAACATTCACATCCTCTTATCTTTTCGTCCTGATCTGTGTTGCACGTATAGGTCGTTGTGTTGATCAGCGGTGCGCTGCTATTCCTAATCAGAGTCATGTACAGGTGTCAGAAACGCGTAAAGAACTTGAATAGGGATGTGTAGTACGAGCAACTCTTTCGAAACAGCACCATACAGAATATCGGCAGGCGAGCGCTTGACCGTCAGACGCCTCCGCGTTGGTGGCGAGGTATCGTTCGTGGACTGGATTCCTTTTTAATACTTGTGCGTACAATTTATGTCTGTGGTCGTCGAGTTCGAGGATGTGGACTAGTAATAGTAGGCACCCTGTGGTATGTTTTTCACATTTGAGTCAGCGACGAGCGACAAGCGATAAGATAAATGTGGTTCCCATACGTTGGCGGAGTGGTTCCATATGTGGATGGAAAAGACTATGTCATCAAGTGTATGATTGGCTAGCATGGGTGCGTAGCGCAGTGGTAGCGCGTATGCTTTGCAGCCTGCTCTGTATTTGAGCAAACTTGTATAAGGTCCAGGGTTCAATCCCCTGCGCATCCAAAACTTTTTCTGCATTGCGCAACAGTGTGTCCTGCTTTTTTGCCATTCCGGACGACTGACTCGGGCTCTCAGTATCTCCGGGTCCGGAGATGAGTCCAGACTCCAGAGTTGATGGTATCTTGTCACCGACGCATGCACATGATGCAACCTTTACATTATTTTATGTTGGAGCACGACGCTTGTAAAGTAGAGCTAAGCTACATATAGGTGAGTAAAAGTTATGTACAGTAGGGACAGAGAGTCTTACCTCCGTCGTAGTGGTACGAGACTGGTCACGAGTCTAAGAGGAACGTGCGGTGCGCGGTCATTGCGCACCATGTCCGAAAAAGGAAATGTAGTAAAGTGTAGCATAGTCAGCCTGTTCTCCAACATTTTACTCGTGGTATTCTAACATTCTGACTGTCCTTGTCTCACTGCCTATCATAGCCAATTCATGAGCTAAATGACCTCCTGTACCATTCAAGTCGCACACCAAGCCGACACGACGATTCCAAAGCCAAGAAAAAAGGTCACCATTATTTCCATCCAA
>JBBPJQ010000923.1:0-14989 GCA_038088795.1 Boletus rex-veris
GATCTGGGCCCTTCGCTGCGATAGGGTCATAAACGGAACGCAACATAGCGCCAACACTGTAAAAACCCGATGGATAAACAAAATCAACACAAGAATAGATATCGACCGCCAAATGGCCCGCTCTCCGCAATACTCTTTAACCGCCACACGCGTCAAATACACATGGCAACCCCTCGTCCCACACACTGGCAGCCAATCCCTACCAGAGAACTGGGCCTCCCGCCCTGAGGTTTTAGTGGGTATCACGCTTCCAAGGACCTCTGACGCCACCGAGGACACCAGGTAGCTCACGGAGCTCCACACACCCTATACACATAGGGCGGAACTCCTCGGATTTCCGCCTTAGTGTTTTGTGTAGAGCTAGATTAGTCAGCCGCCACACAATATATACGCATCCGGTCTTGCCCGCGGTGTTACCAAGTGTCTTGTCCAAAAAAAAAAAAGAGACCCCATCTCTATTCAGCCATCAATGTTCCCACGAACCTCGAACCTCGACTGTCCATACAAATCTCTAAACGACTGCAGCAAGTGCTCCGACTGGACTCCGGGACGCTCGCAAAGGAGATGCCATTCATCGCCAATCTCCCCCGTAAGCCAGTAATTCACTACACTGTTACCAACTGAGCCGCAGAACACTTTATCACGGCCCCGATGCCGAACCGCTCATGATGCAGATCATCGTATGCAGAGATCTCTTCGACGTGAGTTCTGCCGACTCGGATGTTACACCCTGAGTGACTCTTTACCAAGGAAAGAAAAAGTAGGGCGTTGGACCACTCATGGCACAGGCGGCGCATGCGGTAACCACGGTATGTGCAGCGCATACATCGGTCGCGTTTCCAAGCAGCACTGACTTTCCTCTTTGACAGATTTTTCACGAGACACCTACAAGGACAGTTAGTCACCGGGCACTGAAGATCTTCCTTCGTCTTACCCTGTCGTGTTGGAGTGCAACCCAGTACTCCCGATGCTCCAAGTCCAGCCAGAGATCGAAGGGCGTCAATGTTATACGGTATGGTCTGATCATCAATGGTACTCACGGTGGCCAGCCGAAGATCTTTACGAGCGCGCTTCCAAGATTTATCTCCCCCTTTTCTCTATGTCCCGGACCCTCTGCACCACCGTCGCCGTCGTCGTCCTCACAGTCATCGTATTCGGCGGTATGACCACATGTCACCTGAACGCTCGAGATCCTTGGTCACCGCCAGACTTTACAACCTTTATACTTGTCAAGAATATCGCTGGGCTCAATGCGGGTGCGTCTCTTTTGTTGCGCCGCCCGCTTTCTCCCCGCTGACGCCCAAAACAGCGTTTACGCTGTTCATACCTACCACGTCACCCACCGGTACACCCCACACAGCCTTCCTGCCCCCCAAAACTCACCTACGTCCTCTGCAATCCCCTCACCTTACCCACCTCGTCGGCCTCTGGAAATGCCGCTCTATTGCTGCCTTGCAAGATCTGGGCGGTTTTCCTGATGTTAGGCATATCTCCTCCTTTCCCACTAAGCGCAAGCATACTTGCAATGTTCTTCTATCCAGGCTATCATGCAAGGTTTCGTGAAATCCAGATCGGGACTGATAGTTCCGTTTCCCCTGCTGACTGACAATTGAAGGAGCCGCTCGATGTATGATCGTGCTCAATAAGACGCGGGGTCCTGCTGGAGCCCGGACCAAAGTTGTCATTTCTTCGCTTGTGGTGCAATCTGCATCGGGCAGTGGAGCTACGATCTCTTAACTTCGTATATTGGTACACTGTCAACTTCACTGAATAACACTCTCTTGGCATACACGGGTCACCACGTATACTACTCGTACAGACGGTTTCACGATCGCTTGGAAGTAGGTGGCACATGTCAATCATTGAAATGTCGGTGGGGTCCACTGAACACCGCCAACAATCACGTCTTGGTTCCCGGCAGGCATTAGCTGTGTAAGATGTGCGTCCTCATGGGCTAGCAGAATTCACGTGAGTAGTTATCGCGATGGGTAGATGGAGAGGGGTTACCCATGAACTTTCGGTCACATAATGATGATGTGAGTACATGATGCGAAACAAAGATGCAATAAACGCACATAAGCGGTGTAGTGGACGCTTGAGACGTCATCCTCGAAAAATACAAGATGGTCACTGGTCCATCGCACAAAGTGCCCACGCATGATGCGATGAGCATCGTGGTGGCGCAGATTACCAACGACCTCTGTAGTTCCGCTCTGAGTCGCACAACAGTATAGGATGAGAGCTGTGAGTACTCACCGATCGCTATCTCCTTGAAAGCTTCGGGGAGCTCGAAGGAAGCTATCCATTTGGAAGCCCCCCCGATAATCTGTGCCGCGTTAGTACCCCGGGCCTTACGGAAGATCGCGTCGGTCGATCCGATGCCTGGGTGAGTCCAATCGCCGGACCCAGTTGTGTCCACAAGTCCGAATTTCCCCGCAAGTTCATTCTAGACAACATACCGTCAATAGATTGTCACGGGACAACATGACGACTGACGGGATCAGCGCCGACGAACTGTAGACAGGGTTCATCAACGAATGTGCAAACAACATACAAGACACCATACCCGTCCGAAAGGATCGTTATTGTCGTTGTAGAAAACAACAGTCACGTAAGTACCTGCCTCAATCCCCCTCGTTGTAACCTTGAAATTGGTCGGACTGTCGATGGGGATGTCCGACAACTTGTCGTAGCTAAACATTCCTCCAGGATCTACGCAATTCGGAGTATCCATATCAGTTCATTAGTGTATTTTCCCAGCTCGTCCATGAGAGCCTGTAGGACGCACCGCTTCCGACGAACTGGCCATTTGAAAACTCATATCCAAGTGCAGGAACTATGACCTTGAGGCCTGGTTCGTCATCGTTGGCCCAGAACTGTGCTTCTGCCGCAGCGTGGTGTTTAAACGCGACCTCTTCTGCGAAGTATGGGTCCGACGGCAACAGCTGTGGTAGTGGCATGTCTGCTGTGAGTAGTGACGAATGCACACAGACACCGCAGTGCCCAACCCCTCATTTATATACTGTATCTACCTCGTGTTGGCACTAAATGCAGACAGACAGAGAACCGGGATCTCCGCTAATTGACAAATTTGGGCCGGGTCTAATCCAAGGGTTTTTCACCTCCGCCGGTCTGACGTGCTCTCCCATTTAGGCTGATAAGGGCCGCCCCTTTCTGTCATGTTCATGGGTTCAGATCAGCGCCAACATATCTGGCTTCTAAGTCGTGTACCCCGAAACCTTGTAACTGGGACGTCACGATAAGTAAACTTACCACACGTCTGGGCGGCCCGCGTTACCACGTTGTGCAGCAGGATCATTGTCGTCTTTCTAGGTGCCGAGCCGGGAGTTGAGGCCTCGAACAAGGGGTGGGAAGACGTGGTACTGAGGGGGATAGGTCGTGTACTAAGGCACCTGCAGAATCGGGAGGGTACGTGTGTCCAAGTCGTGTTAGTACAATCCACAGACTAGTCACGGTACTGATCAAGCTGGAGCACAGCTAGTGTCTGTTATCCGGTGGCAGAAAATTCCGTCCATTCCGATTTCCTGTACGGATTGAGGTTCTCATTACGAGTGAAGACACGCGGGACTTGAACGCCGTTGTGACACATTCTTGTCTTATCACAAAGGTGACACTGCTGTAAACGATACGCGGATGCGAACAGGACGCTGCCAGGTCGCCGTCGCCGTTGTCGATGATCGATAAATTAAAGTTGGTGGTCAATTGATCCATCACTCATCCGCATCGAGCAAGGTAGGAGGGAATGTCGATGGGCCGGGTCGCATTCTGATAACGAGGTCCCGTGCTGCCAGTGGATCCAGCTAGTAAGGAAGTGGTGCCACGTAATTGAAGTACATACAGTGGGCCCATCAGCTTGCGTGGGCGCAACTCCGCACCGATTACACTCGATAAGATGTGATCTTTTACGTCCTCGGCAGTCCCAGAGGAGCACCGTGCAGGAAGCATCATGATGCTCTTTAGGCGCCTCCCAGTCTGCGTTCTCGAATTTTCCGCCGTGTTCGAGCAACCCGAGGCGAATCGGGAACAGATTGAATCTAACGTAGACAACATACTGGATTACCTCAAGTTCAGGAGACGATCGTTTATACGAGGGTCAAAAATCGGCAACTAGCAGCGCAGAATTCCAGTGATCTCGCTCATAGTACAACAAAATACAGTTGGGTACTTGCAACACAGGTTCAAATCTACTCCTCCTACTCCTCCTTCTTACCGTGCGCCTCCGCTTCCGCAACCTTCTGTATACCGTGCGCCCCAAGCATCTCAGAAGCTACGTCTTTGACAGTGTTGATGAATGTCGGGTGTGTCAATATTTTTCCGAATATGTTCCAAATACCCTGCTCAATGTTGGGAGGAAGAGCCTGAGGGTACACTCCGGCCGCAGCGCCAGTTGGAAGCCCAGAGAAGATGAACGGCGCAAGCATGCCGCCGACTCGGAGCGCGGTAATGAGAGGGCCGAGGAAATGCTGGACATCCGGGGAGGCCTGGGGGTTTATTCCTGACGAGATAATTCCCGGCGACATCCACGGGGGCGTGAACCCGCCCACCCCCGGTGAGAAAACGCCATGCTGGACACCCGAGGTGTTATCTTCGTCTTGGCCCACGACGTTGGCGAGGACTCGAGAGAACTGCGGGTCTAGCACCGCCGCAGCAACAGTGTCGTAAAGATCATCTTCACTATTGTGGTCTATCAACGGCGTGATTCCCGTAACCTTGCCCTTCAAGACATGTGGCTCGGACTGCAGGGCAGTAAGTTCATCTAACTCCAACTTGGCCAGGCCATTGATCGCCAGGGAAGCTGGCTTATCGTTAAGAGTTGAAGCACGAGAGATCTGCCTCGACTTACTGAGTGGGTCTTGCCCCTGAGTTTTGGAATGACACTTGTGATAATGGTATCGCATCTCCGACACCGTGGAGCTGAGGAGAATTTGAGATGATACCGCGACGGGGACTCCGAGAACGTTGAGCGACCGGAGAACCCCGTTGTTTTCAACTGGATTAACCTTGCCGGGATACATAAGAGTGAGCCAAGCCTTGTCTTTCTCGGAGAGGCCTCCTTTGAGTTTGACGGCCGGGGGTCCAGAGTATTTGCGGTGGAAGAACCTAACCGTGACATAAGAAAAAAAACTCGCAAGTCTCGAAGATACATTGAACGTACATCATGATCGAGTACTTATCCGGGTTATACTTATGCATGAAGTTCGACATGGTGGACATCTTCCTATGCGCGTCGGTGTGCTGCTTGAGGGCGCCCGCGTACTGTGGAACAGGTTCGTCACTGGGCCTGACGATAAGAGGGGGCTTCTCTATCGACCACTCGTGTATGAGGCCAAACGCATGCCCAAATTCGTGGAGAGTATAGTTGTTTAGAACCTTACGCTCCTCAACGTCGGTAGGCTCGGTGATGGAGAGGAAGCCCAAATTCATGGTCGCCCCTGTGGTGATCTTGAGCGCATCCGTCCCGATGGCGCTCCAAGCACCGCCATCAGATTTGAATGAGATTCGGATATCCGCAGACTTGTCTGCATCCTCGGACGCGCGGATTAAATTGACATTGGCGTAGCGAGTATATTCGTTGATGGCGTCTTCAACCAGCCGCACCTGCCAAGGGTGAATTTGAGTTGTGTCGTCGAGGAAGGTGTACGAGATAGTCTGAGTGACGGTAGACGAGGGTTCATGTCAATGAAGATTATAGCACGAAATTATAAAGCTCACTGACAGAATGGCTAGGCCACTCCTTTGGTTCCTGAGAGATGAAGTGCGTCTTTGGGTTGGTCGTATCCTGGGGAAAGACGAACACCCCAAGAGATGCGACGATAGGTAAAGGGCCACAGACGACGTCAGAAGTCATAGCGGAAATGTGACTCGGAGCGCAATTGGTTGCAACTGGAGATCCCCCAAAGGGACGAAGTGCCTTGCCTATATACGCTGAAACCTTGCCCTTCTCCGAGAAATTCAGCGCAGCGCAGTTTTAGTCACAGTGACAGATCACGAGGTGCCGTCGAACACCCACGCAATAGCGGCGCGCATGTACAGTATCGATTCCAATGGCATCTCAAACCCGAGTGGTCTCGATATAGCGAAAAAATCGGGTATACCTGTACATTGGTCTCGGGGTCAGTGGTGGGCACAAATCGGATTCTCACTCACATTAGCCGATATCAGGAATAGGAGGGTCGAACTCATTACCGATAAATCACTGATACTAGATCCCCGCAGACTCGGCCAGACCCATATGTTTATAAGCCCCGCACCACGAGGCTGAGATAAGATTGAGTTGCGGCTATTATGCGGAGAAGCAGATCGCTCCAATCTTCCTCATAATTTGATTGACAGGAGCAATGGATGGTTCGAGTGACAAAACGGAAGCACGACTGCCCAGAGATTGTCTCCTGTTCGCTTTACGTGTCCACGGGACTTATACATTGGTGAGAAGACCGAACATGCCATTGCAGGAATTCCATTCATGTCTAGTGGACGTAAGAACTGTCAGAGATTTGAGGGTGGGTAGCGGCGAGCGGAGGTGTGACTTGGACTGCGGAAACGTTTGGTTTCTTCGAGCTACTAGTAACCGACGCGGAGTATGCCGACCGGAATACGACAACCTCCGATGCAAGAACGATTCAGGGGTCCAACCAAAAGTTCATAATTGCTTCGACACCCCGGTTACGAGCGAGAATGAATTAGGTACTGGTATTGTACACCCCCCAACGGACACCGGATATGCTGAAGAAACACAAACATTTTTCGATGCCAAAATCGTCGGTGGACCATGGAAGCGCCCCTAGATGTTCAGCCTGACACATACTGCTTTGCGACAGAGGGGACGTAATGCTTGAAACGATTAGCACTGGGACAGGGGACCTGGTTGGTTGGAGCAGCCGTAGGATTGCTCGGACAGAGTCAGGGTAATGAAGAGCAATGTCAGGACCAGTTGCGGAAGAAATTTGCAATGAAGAGTAGTCATTCCTGTAGTGCATTAGTAGTGTGTGCAAGTTATGTACTCTATCAGCCTAAGCCAGCTGGCCGCTCCACCATCAACGGTTCAGTAAGGTCAAATGTCAACCCGATCCTCTTGGCCATTTTGGCTTGGAGAAGGATTGAGTTGGCGCTCTCTGAACAGACCTGACAATGGTCGTCGCGACCTCCACCAAGTCAGTCAAGAGAGTGAACAGCTCGAGGCAACATGCAAACTCGTACTTTTGCACCAAAACGCCGACGATCTCTGTGTTGCTGGAGCCAGCTAGCGGGAGTAACACGGACTGAAATCGATGGGCTATTCATCTAAAACTTTCACAGAAGAAGAGGCCAAATTCAGGGCCTAAATGGCACTGGACTCAACCAGGAGTCGTTCGCCGCTTTTGTAGTCAACCTTGAACTTTGGGTACCATGTGAGCACGGGTTGACTATGCGCGACGAGCCTGCGTTAATCCCATAGCATACTCGTTCCATACCCCATGTGGTTCCGGTGCTCGTGCAATTCAATAATCGGAAAATAAGAGCCTTCACGGAAACGGTCGTTAGTATCGTAAGTTAGACCAAGAAACAACTCAATTGATCCGACACAGGTGGATTGCTAAGAGAAGCAACTGAGACACAACTAGTCCGAACTTCTAGGCTTAGTGAGACGATCATCCCTGAGATCTGAGACACACGCTCCTCGTCTTCAGCTTGAAAATTTGGTCTCCAGTCAGAATGGACCACCTCCCCTTCTTCCCAATTCTCCTTACCGTTTCTTCGCATTGTACACAACATGGGAGCTTCGTGGTCCCTCATAAACGAGAGTATCTTCATAAACGAGAGTATCTTACCCGGTCGTCCTGCGTTCAAAGCTGCGGACATACCAGACATGACAGGCAAAGTCGTCCTCGTCACTGGTGGCACGGCTGGTATCGGAAAGGAGACTGCTAGATCTGTGTCGCCTGAGCCTTTGAGTTGGTGTCTCTCAATACATCCGGGTCGCGTCTCTTATGATATCTTTCAATCTTGTCTAACTCGTTTTCTTTTAGGTGTTGCTAACCAAGAACACCAAAGTTTGGATCACTGCCCGTGATCAATCCAAAGGCGAGGCAACCCTCAAAGAACTTAAGGACGTCACCGGAAAAGATGCCAACCTCATTATCGTGAACCTCGCAAACCTCAAGAGCATCAAAGGAGCGGCAGAAGAATTCAATTCGTAAAGACTTCGTATCCCTTTGATTGTTGTCAGGAAAGTTGACACTTGAACAGTAAGGAGACGCAGCTGAATGTTCTGTTCAACAACGCGTGAGCTCGAGTTCCCGGAGTTCGTTTCTCACAACTTTCTGACACACCAAGGTGTGATGGTTCCACCAATCGACATGCTCACCGATGATGGCTATGACCTTCAATTCGGGACCAACGTCCTCGGCCATTTCTACTTTACCAAACTCGTACTTCCTGCCCTACTTTCCACTGCAAAATCATCGTCAGACGATATTGCTAGGATCGTCAACACCTCGTCTAACGGCCACTGGTTCGCCGGTCTGAACTACGACACCATGAAAGACGGCCCGGAGCGTAGAATGGCAAGTCCTTGGCAACTGTATGGACAGAGTAAGAGCGTGAGCTCACTCCCGTTGTGTCGCTAGGTTCAGGCCCACTAATGCTGTTGATAGGGTAATATCATCTTCGCTTCCGAGCTGTCGCGGCGGTACGGAGATCAAGGCGTCGTCTCCACCTCATTGAACCCAGGTCAGTGCACATCCATCTGAGCTCCAGCTAGGTTGAGAACTTATTAATTATTGGTTATCTCAAGGAGGTATCAAAACCGACTTGCAGCGGCACATGGGGAATTTCTTCCAGTGGATCTCGGTATGCGTCTTTCGAGCATCTGGGAAACTTGGCATTTTGTTTGTTTGACGCCTCGCACCATAGCCTTACTACCTCTATGATGTGTCATACGGAGCGATCACACAACTCTATGCAGGAACGAGTCCCGATGGCAAGTTTCTGAATGGCAAGGTAGGTTTCATGTGGTGCCCGTCCTCGATAATAACGACGTCATCTTGTTCTGTAGTACCTCATTCCATGGGCACGCATCGGGAATCCACGCCCCGATACGCAGGATCCTGTGGTCGGAAAGAAGCTATGGGAATACTTGGAGGAACAAGTCAAGGATGTCTGACACCTGTTGCCTTTGGCCGTGCCAGGTGAATCCCCTTTTCACGGTGTACTAGTCGATCGTCGACTGACGTGGCAGAAAGGGATTTAGATAGCCAGTGATCTCATGCATAGTTCAACATAAATGCAACGTCTGCTTGCTTTACGAGTTTTCAGATTTGGATTCGTCGTCGGGCAGACCAATCATATCAGAAGCTACACCTCCGGTAACCTTTTAAGAACATCAGATGTTTCAAGAATTTTGCGAATACCCTGCCCGAATTTCCGTACCAAGAACAAGAGGCCAGTGGAACAAGTCAGGAGGCATCGAGGATGACTCATAGCGCTAAAGCGATGGCGACGCCGTCGAAACTGGTGGAAGACGATATAAAATGAATGGCACGACGAGCGCAGCACCACACAAGTCCCAAACAACTCGAAACAGAGGGACAAGTCACCGCGGGCAGTACGAACGCGCGAATGACGTACCCGGCCACCCAAACCGCCTTACAACGACGCCTGACGACCCAATAACAAACCCGAACCCACCACGTCAATGAGGATAAATCAAAATGAACCCCAGAGAAATGCAGTGTAGTATGTACTGCCATGCACGCCTGCTAAGCTGGTGACGAAAGGTACACCAGCATCCCAAGGCCCTCGAACTAAAAAGGTACAGATGGAATAGAAATTTGCGCTCACCCAAATATGCAATGTCGGCAGACTTGTCCAACTTTTCATTGACAGATGCGGCCTGACTTGGTCTTACTACTTGGTGCCGAATCCAGATGTACAATTGTAGGAGATATCGGACCGACGACTTCTTCGGAACTGTGGCGCCCCGGAGATTCCCATGAACAGAATCGTTACAGAATCCAAATCTACACAATCAACCATTCGCTCGGGATGACTCGATTATGTAGCCTATCACGGTTGTCCTGACTTCTTTGCGCCACTACCGTCCACCATAAAGGTATGCGCTTACAGCTAGTAAGTAGTAATTCGTTCTCCTTAGCCCTCCTCGTCACTTTCAACCAAGTTCACTTCACAGCGTTTGCAATGCCCGATGTTCCCGCTGTTCCCGCAGCGTCGTCATCTTCTAGTCAGTTGCAGCAGGGTAATACCCTTCCTGATATTCAGCACGGTGTCATCATGAATAAATTGTGGCCCATTAAACAGTACTCCAGTGGCGCTAAGACGGTGAGGTTGCACAAGTCGTATTGATGTGGCGATCGTCACAGGTCTTCTTTGCCAGGTGCTGAAAGTATACTTCCACGAACACGGTTGCACGAAAAACAAGAGGGACGCAGTTTGCACCACCATCATGAAAAGCGCTAGGGACGAAGCAAGAGATGAACACGGTCCCCGCGACTCGGACAACCCCTTTGACTTCGAGACATGGGAGGATCACGCCAACATCAAATTCCAGATAGTCGAGAGCATGACGGGCTCGGATATACGAATCATATTTACGGGGAAGAAGTTCTCCAGCGCGGTCGGAACAGACGCCAAAGACAAGGCCTTCGTACATCATTCTATGCAGCTTGGACCGCTTAGAGATAGGTATCCCCCAACTAAATATGATCGTGGCACTATCCTTCACGAGTTCGGCCATGCTCTTGGACTGGACCATGAGCATCAGGGTCCCGCCGCGCGACAACGGTTGCAGCTGAACAAGGCATTGGTTGAAAAGCATTACGGAGAGAGTACCCATGGCCAAGTTCTAGAGGAGGTCAAAGACAGCGAACTATGGAACTATACGAACTTCAACATAACATCGATCATGATGTAAGTGGTAATGCACTCGGTATTCAGGTTACCCTAATCTTGACGCTGTTAGATACCGCCTCGAAGAAGAGTGGCAAGAGCAAGAGACGAAGTACGAGATTGGGTGTATCAACGAGCTATCCGACGTTGATCAAGCCACCATCAAACTCATGTATCCACCTGATCTAACGAAATCGGAGAACCATCAACCGTTCAAGAAAGCTCTGATTACAGCTGGCGTTAACGAGACGACCGCAGGCCAGATGATAGCCGACTTTGAAGAGAGCTCACAGGGAGACGTGGCTGCTCGTCTTACAAAGTTGCGAAACCGTTTCAGTAAATGGAAGACGTTGAAGGGAAAAAGGAAGAACACCGACTGGGTATCATTCTATAATCGTAAGTGATGTTCAAGAAGTACAACGCCTCAGATTCTCAGTCGGAATCACGCAGCGGAAGTCGACGTCTTGCGATACGTTGACCCAGCATCGCTGAAGCGATCAGGTATCAATCAGTTTGCAGGAGAGGTGACGAAGAACAAGTTATTCAAGAGTATCATGAAGAATATTGTTTACCGCACGATGGTGCAACGTGGGATACCGACGAATGATTCCATTCCAGGAGCAACGGAGACCGAAGTCACCAAGTTGATTGCCGCGCTTTCGGTCCACGACAAATTGGGGCAACTCGTCAAGCAGCATAGAGTAGCGTTCTCTGGCGAGGATGATAATGGAGACAAGGTATGCAATCTGGCCTCATCTCACGCAGACCATCCAAGTTTATCGATATTTTACACCACATGTATAGACCGAGACAACTACAACTGAGCCGCTGGCTTAGTATCCTGGTCGGGATGAGGACAGGAACGTTCCAGGTTCCAGGTGTATGGTTCGATTACGTGCGCGATTTTTGTACCACTGGGGGCATGTTTTGTAGGATACGACGATCAGACTACTAGATCTACTACGAGGTGATTGATGAACTCCTGATGAACACGACGACTTTTCTTTGAGGTAGTACATGGCAACATAAGTGAAGGGAGACAAAAGGTGAAACTCCACTTCGCTTTTATGTAATGCTATCTCTTTGGACATTGCTCTGTACGCAAGGCTGATGAGAGGAGGAGGCCAAGAAGGAGTGGATGGACGAGAGAGGGAGTGGATGGGCAAGAGCATGGAGCACTCTTCGGCCTGGGATGGGAGCCTGACTTGCCAGGTGGGGCATGAGCTGCAATACCCATAGTGTAGGAGTGGCCAATGATGCATGTAGTGAAGTGGCATACCCGGCAAGTAGGAGGCAGGCACATGACTGGATGTCAGGTGCACAGCATCCCCAACCTGAGAGCATCAGGAAGGAGGGAGAGAGGGTGCATGACTGGGAGTCATGGAACATCACTCTAACCTGAGAACGTCTGCACTGAAACAGGCGAGGATGAGCAGTGTGGGGAGGACAAGCAACGAGGTGGTGGCACGAAGACAAGGCACACCATTATGTCGCTTGTCCGAAGACATCACACTGTGGCTTCACTTGTGCCTCACTGCATCACAGTCCATCACACTACACCCCCATTTGTGTGAGACATCAAATTTTATTTGTCAGGCTTTGGTCGGGCAGAGGTTTGGCTGAGGTCAGACTGTGGTGTGGGAAACCATATCCGGCATATGTTTGGGCACTGCTGCCTTGTTTGGGGATGCAGCGAGCAAAAAAAAATAGTGCAAAAAAAAAGCAGGACATGAGCAAATCAAACCACGCCACTTCAACAACACCATGTGGCACACAACCACTCAGCCACAAGACCACTGATATAGAATATAACTTAATCATATATGTACTGTACTTCCATACTTTGCAAAAATTCCCAAAAATTCCCAAGTCTCCCAAAACCTGTAACATACCTATGCTTCTGCATGAGATAGATATGACTTCGCTTTTTATGAATATCAGACTATTGCAGGACTATTGCAGGACTCATGGAATTTTTTTGCCCAAGTATGAAAGTACTGTACATATTTGATTAAGTTAGATATAATATCAGTGGTCTTGTGGCTGAGTGGCTGAGTGGTTGTGTGCTACATGGTGTTGTTGAAGTGGTGTGGTTCGATTTGCTCATGTCCTGCTTTTTTTTTGCACTATTTTTTTTTGCTCGCTGCATCCCCAAACAAGGCAGCAGTGCCCAAACATATGCCGGAAATGGTTTCCCACACCACAGTCTGACCTCTGCCCGACCAAATAAATTTTGATGTCTCGTAAACATCTCACACAAATGGGGGTGTAGCCTCCGGCGTCTCGCGTTTAGAACAACGGAAACGATGATACAGCTCGGAATGGCAGGGGATGTCATGTCGTTACAATTAGTCCAACCAACAGAAACCAAACTACTCCTTTCCAAGACTGCTCCTTCCAGAACAACTCCTCTGAGATGACCTTCGCCCTAAGAGAGCGTATCCAGGAGATGTGGTGGGTTGATACCAACGTACTCGTGATACGCCTCCGTGTGCTGGGGCCTGACTTCCTTGAACGATTCAGATGGACGTGGAGAAAAGATCTGGCTCTGGAGGGGCATGTAACGCAATTTCGCTCCCAAAAGGTCGCTCACGACGTTGGAGATGATGGCGGAAAAGACAGACTTGATGTACGATCCAGGGATGATATTTTTGATGTTTAGCAGGTTCTGCTTTGGGCACGCTTGTTCATCGGAGCACCAGGCTTGGGGAACTGGGTCATATGCGTTGACGATGTTCAAGTTCCAGACTTGGTAATTACGGGTCTTCAGATTGTCCTTGTTAGCGGGAATAGGCTGTAGTGTCTCGGCAAAATACTTGGCGAACGCGTCATTTCCAGGACTGGGCCCCGCGATGGGGTAAGTCAGGATGCGGTCACGCAGGACCACGTCGACTTCAACTAGAACGATAGCGAGGGTGGGGCAAAGGGTACCGCCAAGACTATGGCCAGTGGTGATGACTCGTAGATCAGGGTTGGACGTGGATTTAGATTTGAGGAAATCTAGAAGCGGCTGCCCTTCGGCCTTGGCTCCCGGGGGGGCTGCTTCAGTAAGCAATTGCCACACCGTCCGCGCTGTTCCCCTTGCTATGTATGGACTCCCCCATTTAACATCTGCTTTCGGTAACTGGACATGGTAGGGGTCGGAACGGAGGCTGGATACCCAGCTTTTGAAGTCGACTGGAAAGGTCACGTCGAAGTTCGAGTTGAGCCACGTATGAACGGACCTTGATTGGGTCCCGGCGATCGCGATGACGTAGGTCGGTCTGGGTTCGTCGTCATCCCCACATACGAACGAACCATTATAGGCAATATACCAGGCGAGATCGGGGCCGCCGGAATCATCTTTAGGCTTCACCTTCCATATGACTGGGCCCCACACAAGCTCCCACCCATTGCTCGGTACGGTCGCTATTGCCCCCGTTTCTGCGTGACTGCTGATTCTCGGGAGGATAGACTCCAACAATTGCTGGTGCTTCACTTGAAGATCCTTCTGAGTGCCGTTCACATCGTGCACATAATACGAAGCGAAGCATAGGTGATAGACTTCTTGGAAAACGTTTTGCGGGGGGCTTTTTCGTAACATATCCAGCATTTTGTTGGCGACGCTGGAAGAAATTTTGCGCACATCGGTGCGGCTTTCTGATACCGTGCGGGAAAACCAATCGAGAATATTCCGGATACCAGGTAGTTCGGTGAGGATACCATGCTCGACGTTGATAGGTTCATTGTTGGGACTGCTGTCCAGCATTGTCGACAGCTGTCGCTGCAGATCATCTAGCTCTTCCTGGGTTATCGGCTCTTCAACAGGTCCTTCTGAGGAGTCGCCGGACCCAACCATTTCCATGAACTGCAACAGAGCTGGGATGATCTCGTTGAATCGCTCAGACCCTTGTGTTTCGGTGGGAGACGAAGATCCGCCTGAGGATCTAAGAATGCAGAGGAAATCAAGGATGTATTTCTTGACGTCGGCGGGGCGTGGAGGTGCACCAGGGAGGTTCCGACCTGGTACAGCTTTTGGTCCCAACTGAGATTGGAGTTTCAACAAGACGTCGGGATAATCTGGAAGCTTCCGCGTCAATTCTCC